>VXBN01003449.1:19738-40188 GCA_013397395.1 Sinosuthora webbiana | reverse complement strand
CACACACACTGACACACACACTCACACACACTGACACACACACACACACACACACACAGACACGCGGCTGCGAGGGGCAGAGCGGTCGCTCCGTGAGGGGCCGGCAGTGTCCCCGCAGTGTCCGCGTGTGTCCCTGCATGTCCCCGGGTGTGCCTGGGTCTCCCTGGGTGTGTCCGTGTCCCAAAGGCTGGATGCAGCCATCACAAACCAGCGCGGGTCCAAACTCGGAGCGCGGCCCCACTGGGCCACAGCGGCAGCACTGCGGGACTCGGGGCAGCCTGAGCCCGCGGGGCAAACACGGCAGGACCCCGTGCCAATGGCAAAGGATCTCGGAATCACGGAGTATTGGAATCACCAAGGCTGGAAGAGGCCTTTGGGACCATCAGGTCCAGCCACCAGCCCCACACTGCCGCTGCAAACCCGCAAAGCGCCGAGCTCAGTTCTGAGACCATCAGATTGCTATTGATGGATGCCGTATCTGTGTGCAAAAGTCACTGCGCTCCACTTGCCTCACCGTTTGTTTCCAAACAGCGCAACGTGATGTCCTGGTGCTCTGGTGCCATGATACCCATGATTGCCCTGCCACTATATGCCACTGGTTTCACAACTAAATATTGCACAGATGGACATGCATCAGCTGAACAAAAAAAAAGGGAGGCATTTAAAAGTTAGGAAACACCCTATATAAACTTGTGCAACCTGTACTATCCAGATCACTGTACAAATAAGGTATTGTATGAGAATTGTTGTAAGCACAGTCTTGGCTTGTGCAAGGGCAGGTTGGTTTTTCAGAATGGTTTGTGCTTTACCCAAGCCATGAGAATGGGAGCTCTGCTCAGATCCTCCACAGCAGCTCAACAATTATTTTACACTTTTTTTAGATGTGTATTATCATGATTTATTCACCACATAGTAGTTACACCTGGTACCTAGGCACTTCTTGACAGAGCATTTAGAATCACGTAATTGTAAACTCCACATCATAACTGTCTAGTGGACAGTTTTTCACAGACTATCCCTTGGAAAACACCTGCTCACTGAAGCTGGGACGTCATCCAATCATTCAGCCATGCAGGAAAACCAACTCGGGCAGGCAAAGGTTTGAGTCCGAATCTCCCACAGTCCTGCTGAAAGGTTTTACCATTTTGTTGTACCCTGTTACACACCAAGGGTTCCTTTTTTGTTGTACTGAAACCCTTGCATGTGTTAGGCAGCCCTACAGACTGTGGGATGAGGCTTTTCCCTTTTGATTCCCATGAAAAGAAGACTCCATTGCAGCACAGATGCAGAATTGCAGTCAGCACACATGAACTCTTAAGAAAAAAAAAAAATTAAAAGTCTCGTTGGTATATGCAAATTAAAGGTTCTCAGATTACTACAGCAGTTAAATTTAGGTGCATTTTTCAGAAGTTGCTCAGTGAGATGTGTCTGTGACACCAAACGGAAGTCATGGGGAATATCCCAGCAGTATTTCAGGGTGGGAACAACAATGTTGTTTGTCCAGTCTGGTTCTTGAAAACAGCTAAAATATGGTGGGGGTTTAAACGTTGTGTCTAATAAATACCATATCCTCTGATCATTGTAGACTGCTAATGATAAATTATAATGCAGTGACAGTGGATTAACTGGTGCTCTCAGTATAAATGTTGGATAATAATAATAATAATAATAATAAAGCAAATCAGATTTTTTAAAAAGATTACTCTTTTAAAGTCACAATTAATTTATCCCTCCAGAATTATTTATCATCAGGAAAACATCACAGTGACGTAGTACCACAATGCATTTTTGTTTTAATTTAGTAACATATGGTTACTCCTCAAAGAACCTACCAAACTGGTTATTCAAGGTAGCATTGTGAATTTTTCATTGCAGGAAAGAGAAGATATCAACACCAATGTGGCCTAGTCTGGGAACGCTGAATAAATTATTTAAAAAAAAACAAACCCAGCCCAACCCTATTTGAAACTCTATTACCCAGCACAGAGATAGCATGACACAAGATTGTGGAAATCTATAGGTAAACAACTGTAAGTGCTTGCAAGGCAAAATGTTGGTTTGTTACCCATGAGACTGAGACATTTCACTTAAATGCTCATTATCAGGGGGAAAAAAAAAAAAATCCAGATCATATCTTTAAATTGATCCACTTCTCTAAGCAGTACTAGCAAGTTACTTAATTGAAAGGAACCTCTGAGAGCTTTCCAGACTGCTTCCTTATATCTCTCCTATTTCAAGCAAGGCCGACAACTGTAACAATTCTGTGTCCTTTATTGACCAGCTCATGGAAATGTTTAATTTTGCGCCCCTTGCCTGGGCAAGGTTCCCCAATCTCCTTGCTTTGGAGACTGAGAGGCGTCACCGGCAGAAGTGTGAGAGGACGAGTGCCAGACCCGAGCCACCGAGTATCAGCAGGAGGTGCGGCCATGCTGCAGGAGCACAGTGTTCATATGGAAACTGTGTTTCTCTTCACTTCTTACAAATATATACACCCTGCACCTATATATACACTGTATACCTCAGGAACAGAGCTGGTTTTGTGCAAACCGCAGTCGTGTTTCTTTGTTTCAGTCTCCTGTGGACACACCACGAAGCGTTTTGCATAAACCAAGGCACGTGTTTACCACGGTCTAGCTCCTTGCGAAGGGATGCTCACTTCAATTCCTTGCTGAAGGCAACCCGTTTAATTACAAGATTAGTCAAGAGAAACGTCCCTTTCTGTGCTGCCAGAGGAAATGGCACGGGCTGGCTCTGTTCGGTGAGCTCAGACTCCTGCAATATTTCATTTGTGCTCACGCTGGTAGGGGCTAACAGCTACACGGAGAGAAGGGGTTTATAAAGGATGTGTTCATGATGCAACGGGCATTAACTGCTCTTGTCTTCAAGCTGCAGTGCATTCCAGGCACAGTAATATAGGCTGGAATTTGCTGCTGTACAGGATGCAGTGAGAAAGAAACAGTCCCACAGAAGCTCAGAACCTGCCTCGGTGTGAGCAGTAGCTAATACAGTTAAAGCTTGTTTGTTTTCTAATTTAAGGTACTGTGGTTCAAAGATAAGGGTCTGGCCAAAACTAGTAAAACCAGTTTAGGAAAAGTTCAGGAACTTATTTTTTAGCTGTGGATTAAAGCTAGTTAGTGCATTTAAAGGTATCTTCGGATTCAAAACAGGGCAAACACCTCATGAGAGGAAATTTGTGATTTTACTCTCCGAAGAGTCAATTGACAGTTTTTTTTTGTCAAGTGCCTCTTTCGTCTTTAACTAATGAATTCACTGATTGAGGATACTTATTTAGTGATCTGAGTGGTTTTAAATCCAACCATGAATATACAGCTTATAAGTGTGCAAACAGGATGGGTAACAAATACGTTGTTTGCAATTGAATGCATTCTGCTACTTTTTCTATGTTTTCCATTGTAATGTGCTAACTCTTCGGGGTTTGGGAGCAGCTGTTAGGATTAAGATTCAGTGTATTCAGTAAAGATTACTGAATCATAGGATGGAATGGTCCTCTGCAGATTGTTTAGTCTACCCTCCCTGCCCAAAGCAGGCCTGCCAGCAGCAGGAGGAGGTTCATCAGGGTTGTGCCCAGCTGGGCATTGAGCATCCAAGGACAGAAATTCTACACCCACTCTGTGCAGCCTGTGCCAGTGTTTGACCTCCTTTGCAATAATAAGAAAAGGTTTTTTCTTTTGTTTGGGTGGAAATTCCATATTTCTCTTTGTAGCCTCCTATCCTATCACTGGACACTACTGAGACAAGAGTCTCTGCTGTCCCCTGCCCAGATATTTTTTCACACAGGTGACAGTGTGTGTGCTGGCCAGCTGCATCCCCAGGGTCTTTCCCACAAAGCTGCTTTCCACCTGCTTCATCCCCAGTCTGCACTGGTGCATTGGGCTTTTCCTCCCCAGTGCAGGGCTTTGCATTTCCTTTGTTGAACTTTACAAGTTCTCTGTTGGCTGATTGTTATCTTTTCCTGCATGACTAAGCACAAACATTATTTCTGCTTTTGCGTCCTTGCCACGTCACTTAAAAGCAGCAGAAAGACCTGCCATGAGATCTGAATTTCAAACTTAATTTCATACATCTTATTTTGAAAAAACTCATTAAAACACCTCTTAACTGTACTGGCCACTGTGCCAAGCCCTGCCAGCTTAATATTAGTCATATTTATGTTTGAGATCTCCTCTCTTCTTTTTCATTGCCCTTTGGCATATCAATACACTGAGTTATAGTAATTATAGTTTAGTACACGGAGTGTATTGATAAATGTGTGGGTGATAGAAACAGTTGCTAGGAAAGGCTGACATCCATCAGGAGTGCTGTAGGGGAAAGGGATCCTTCAGAGGGATGATAGAGGTTTAGTTATAATTTGGTCATGTGAGGCTTGGCTCATCACTTCATTTAAAAATTGGGCTGTCTGGGTCATATGACTAAAATAAAACAGTTTATAAAGAACAAATTTTTGTACAGGACAGACTTCTTGAAAGAACCTTCAAAGGTATTGAGGATGTGGAAATTGTTGCTCAACTAGAAACAGCAGAGTGGATGAAAAAAATATAAGACAGGTATCTCTGTGAGGAACAGAGGATTAAAGGGAGCTGAATGGGCTCATGGTGCTCAGCTGTCTCAGGCACGGGCTCACAGAAGCCCCTTTGTAAAATGACAGTGTGATTTTTAACACAGCTGTGCTTTGCTTCCTCTAACCTTCTTTTAATTGTCCTTCAATTTCCAGCCTAATGCGTTTTCCAATACACACCTTTGTTTCTGTGCCAGCACTTGCCTTTTTAGCCAACAAACCACTCCTGCAGTGATACATTTGTAGAGAGCAGTCTTATCCCATTTCAGCTTTCATTTTACAGGGCTAGAAGAACCATGACCTGCATGATTTCTCTTGTGTAGAGAATCTCTTTCTTATCCATTCCAGGTGCCCATCTTTGCATGTTTTTTGGATTAAATTCTTAATTTTATACAATGTTCCAGATAAAGTTTCACTGAGATCTTACATTGCAAAAATATTTTTGTACCTCTACTGAAATCAGATCTCTTGATGGCAGCTTGGGCTTATATTCGTTTTTGGCACAGCTACCTCATGTCAGCAGTTCATAAAAAGTGTGATTTTGAAGAGTATATTTTGGGTTCCTCTTCTGTCATGTCAAACTGAGGTTCTAGCATGTAGTGGTGCTATTTGTTCCCAAGCACAAAACTACACATTTGTACATTAATAAAATTTCTTCCTATTTCTAGCAGTCTAGAGTCTAAGCTCTTTTAGTACTAATTCTAATTGGTAGTCATTAATTATTTGTGTTAATAGTGTTTCTTCATTTTATCAGGGAATTTTCATTATCATGTATGCAACATCAACATTGCTCGTAGTTATTTCCTTTTATGTCAGCTCATTTCACACTTCACTTTGCCTCTTCAGTCTATTTGTTAGTTTTCCATATCAAAATGTTGGAATCTGCTTCTTTCTTTTGCTGGGTAACAACATAATAAACCCCCAGTTCTGATACTTTTGAGTTCATGGTCAGTTCTCCCTTCTATTTCTGCTTTAGTTACCCTTTTCTTGCATAAGCTGCATGATTTGTCCTCAAGCACTGATGACACACAATCACATCTGGCTCCCAAAAACAAGGGTGATCATTTCTCCCTCTGGGTAACTACATAAACTTTACTAGTTTGTTTATTCCTCATGATGATTGCTTCACAATTTTTGCTGTTGTCCTATTAAACAGTTTAATGATACACTTTCATATTTGTTTTCTCCAAAGATTTCGTCTTGAGCTGATTTAGTAGGTTCAGACTTATTAATGCATTTCTCATGTTTGCTCTCTTCAAAGACAGCCATTTCATGTTTTCACCTGTGAAATAATCCCTTCTTCAGACATAATTACCATTTCAAAAGTTTGCAGTTTGTTGGTGGTTATTGTACTGCTTATCCTTTTGGTAATGTAGCATTATATTCATTGCAACTTGGTGTGCCAGGGGCAGATCAGAAGCCTGAAGCAATCGGTGATGAGGGCCCTCTTCACCAAAGGAAGAGGCAGAAGTGAGAACAGGGCACTGTTCTGTTGCCTGGGGCCTCCATCTCCACAGTGACCATGCTCTCAAGGATGGATAGCAGTACTGGAAGAACTGAGACAGAGTTAAGTGTGCCTTGTTCAGAGGAGAAGCGTGGGTGAAGCCAGGTTCTGAAGATGGTGATCCATGTCACAGTGATAAGTTACCTTCATGCCACGGCTCCCAAGAGACTGTGTCTTCTGCAAAGCCTCCTGTGAGTGCCTGCAGCAGGGCAATCCAGAATCTGAGAGGCACCAGCAAAGAAGGAAGAGAGTAGAGAATTCAGATCACTTATTTTTTGTTGCCCGGATTGAATGAAAAGCGGGTGAAGAGAAACTCCTGCTTGTTCAGCTGACCCCAGGGACAGACTGGGTGAGGCCTCTGAATGCAGACAAGGTGTATTGTTACTGCTGGCCACCAGTTTGTTCATGCAATGCTACTGCCGGTGCAAGCCCTGCCTGCTGGGACAGCTCAGAGAGCTATTCCTTTGTGATCAGAAACGTTACTTCTCCACAGGCCTGAACTAATTGCTGTTTCCTAATTGCCCCGTGCTTTCCACCATAGAGTAGTTTCAAAAAGTGTTACACATCTTTGGTTTTACTCAGGTGATACAAGGAGCTGCTGATCCTGGCTGTGGGGGGGAGAAAGTTAAAGACAAATCTCTTGCAGAGTTTTCTGTGTTTTTCTGTTTTCTGAACTTGGAAAGATAGCTCAACATGGCACAAGCAAGTAGATAAAGAGCCAAGAAAGAAAAGTAATTAAAGAAAGAGAGGGGGAAAGGCAACAGAAAGTAAGGCAGGGAAGGATTTCAGACACAAAGATGTGTAGGTGGATGAGGAAGAGCTGAAGACTGGCCATCAACAGCAAATGGAGTTGTAAAAGTGACACTTGACTCTGGAATCAATTTGTGATGTGCCTTTGACTTTTTGGACTGTGGAGATGGAGAAGGTGTTTAGGAAACCCACCAGACATGGACATGGAGAATCACACGAGCTTTCCTTTTAAGTGTGAATCCTTGAATGGATGAGGAAAAAATACATCTTCTCTCACAGCTGCACTGTGACACTCAATTGATGTAGTTATCTACAGAACAAAGTTTTGTTGTTCTTTGTCAAGTTTTCCAGACTGCCATAGCACAAACAGCCTGTAAGAAACAGCCTCAGACTCATGGCAAGTTACAGCTTCAAAGGTGAACGAAACAAGAACCCTGCTGAAGATACCTGGTTGTAACACACACTGAAGTATGGAAAAATGCAAATCCTACCTTGGGAAACGACATCATGATAAAGCAAATGTTGTGCTGAAGTGATTCCTATTGCTCCTGTGAAGGGGTTACTCTGCCAGCATCTCTGGCCAGAGCCTGGAAACTGTCCCTAAAAATCTGGAGCAGATATAGTAGCAGAAAGGAGAAAGGATCAATCTGGTGTATGCTTACCTTGTGGTTCTTAGGCAGAGTCCCAGACCCATTCTGAGATATTTTTACTTTATTTACTTCATTATCTCGAATCTCATGTGAGATTCAAGAAAATAAAGTGATATAACCTGGGATGTGATTTGAAATTTAAAATGAGTAGAAGAGTTGTAGCAGTAGGAGAAAGACCATGCTCAGAAACTGTGGAAATTTGTCTAAGTAACTTACTTAAAGAGACCCACAAGTCAGCAAGAACAAAACAAGAGAGTGAAGGCCCATGAACAGGATTAGTATCTGTAATTAACTCATCTGTGGCATATTCTTTTGACTGCATTTTACTTTATGCCATTGGTTGTTCACAGCAGGGACCACACATGGTTTAAGATGCTACTACACTTCCAATAAATATTTGACATCGATTTAGAGCCATCAGCCTTAGTGCCATCTGCAGTTTCCAGATAATTTATTGATGACGTGTGAGTAGCACTGGAAGAGAGAAGTTGAATATCAAGGAGAGCAACACCCTGCCTTTGTTTCTTACACTCCGCTTCCTTAAGCATCTGCTATTGGCCACACTTAGGGTGGCATTGAGAAAAGAAAACATTGGCTCATTTGGCAGTCATTATCTTCACTAATATCACTGAGCAGATTTACAAAGGTTGAGCAACGTACTCTGTTCTCTGTTCATGGTTGCAAGATGCCACGGATGTTGAGACACCCCTGATAAGATTAATATCTCATCAAAAAATGAACTATATGAATTCCAACACTGAAAAATGCTTTGTTCAAATAGGTTACACTCAGCTGAGCCGCTATTAGAGAGCTGCTTAAATTCACCTTAGCATCATCCCTATTAGAACAGAAAATAACATTTTTGGCCACATGGTAAATTTAAACTCTGCCAAGTGCACTGTTGTAACACTCACTGCCATGAAATTATTTTTTTAAGACTCTTGAATTTACAGTCTGTGATTTAATTGCAGCTGTAACATCACTACAATATTGCTGCAAACTCCAACGGGGCTTGACAACTAAGGCAGAGTAATCAGGCCTTCAGGGTCCCAAGGATAAAGCCTTTTGGGGCAGAATTTAAAGGACATATTGGACATCTGTCAAGTGTTTCTGGTCCCAGCATTCAGTGCTAAGCAGACAGCAGGGTGTTCAGAAATCCCAAACACTGTAACAAACCCACAGGAGCTGTGGCACTTCCCAGAAGGGTTAAATCTAGCATGCTTTCACTGTAGCTATCGTTTGCAAATGCACAACAAACCCAGCAAACTCCGTGTGTTGGAGTTAGAAAAAACGCCTGGTTTGCCCATAAGAATACGTAGAGGTTGTCTACTGCAGCCTGAGTGGGTCAGGCTCACTGTTTAAGTACTAATTCAATGGATACATGCCAGCATCCAAAGATTCCCCCACCTAAATATATCAGCGTAAATGCAGGAGTCCTTACTCCAACAGAAGGACTCAGCAGTAACTCTGAGCTGTGATCTCATTTTGGAGCAGCCTAAATATCCAATAATCTGGCAATTAAGGTCCAACAGTGGTGTTGACAGACCTGATTTCAGTCCTCAGTCGGGTTGATGAGTGGCTTTAGTGTTAATTCTTTGTCCCATTGTCCATGACAGTGACCTTGACAGCAGGCTGCCATACACCCGGAGAGTGCCAATCCTCTGGAACCTCTTACTTCACTGTTTGGCTCTATATAATAAATTCTTCAGAGCAGGGATGCGGATGAGAGACAGAATGTGGATTAGAAAACACTTCTCTCCTTCCAACTGGGATTCCTCTAGGGGAGAAAACCAATCCCACTCTCCTGAGGAGAGAAGCACCTTTCTGCTCTTTGGGGTGTCAATTACATTTATCTCTGTTCTTGGCAGGAGCAGCCGGCGGGATTAAAGTTGAATGCATTGCTTAGAGAGCCAGGGCTTGCAATCAGGAGCAGACTGACTTCAGGCAGTCAGACGCCTGAAAGGCAACACTTCTGTAAACCTTACTCAGATCGATTTGGTGAGCTTTGAGGCTCAGCAATAGGAGAAATCAAACTGGGCATTTCTCCTGTGAGACACTTTAATGGCTGCTCTTACTCGATAGTGGGTCGGGATCTCTGGTCTTTGGCCATACTGGAATTTAATTTTTTTTCTTTTTCTTTATTATTTTGTACTTGAGTTTTTTTCTGTCAAATCCTGGTTTCCGTGACATGATATCAGATGAATTTAACTTAACTATTTCCATTAGTTAAACACCTTCATATTTCTTGATGTTTCATGGAAATGAAAGCTCTAGCAGTTGGATTCACTAACTTTACCTGAAGGGCAGTAGTCCACTTCGTAGATAGAATGTGAAATAAATCAAGTCTCCATATTGTCTTAAAAAGGCTGAAGATTTTCTTTCATTTCCTCCATGTCCCATTCCTATTTCTTCATTCCCTTATCTTCTCTTTGTCTAAACTGGGTGCTACAATCTCCTGGAATTTTTTAAAATCACAGAAAAAATTTAGTTGGAAGGGACCTTGTCTGGTCTGACCCCCCACTGAAAGCAGAGGTGACCCCAAAGCTTGACCAACTTCAAAAAATCTCTCTTCTTTGGCTGCAAACCCCCCTCCTTCTGCCACTCTGATTTACACTGATCCCATCTATTGTTTCTGTAAATGTTAATGCGAGATAAAGGAGCTGTAGTTGTTTTGGAATTAAGTAGACACACTGTAAGCACAGTGCCTGAGTGTTTCATTTTGTTCTTTGCCTCCGTGTGTAGGTGGTGAGCTCTGATGAGCTTCTGTGAGCACAGACTCGTGTACAACCACACCACTGTGAGCCCTGGAATTTCTGAGCCCTATGTTACAATGCAGGTATGAGCATGCAGCACTAATTTAGGACAAAATACATTACAGAGATATTGAAATGAATACTCAAGTCCAAGCATTACAAAACAAGAAGGCCCAGAAAAATAGAGAAACAAACTACGTCAGGATAGAGCAACACAGCTCTGGCTGTCAGTGGTGACACTAGACAGAAATCATGGGAGTGGCAGTAAAGACACATCAGGGTTTGTGATCTCTGGTTTAGTTTCATGGTGTAGCACGAAATGCCTGCGTCCCATCCATCACTGGTGGGAGGAAGACAAGGATGCAGACAGGTCTCAAAGCATGGCAGGAGCACTGACCTGGTGGCTTTTCTGCCAGTGTCAAACGCTTGTCAGAGTTAGGAGCGTGTCAGCCAGCTGTGTGGGGAGGCACAGGCAGAGCAATGTCTGCTTCTTCCCCTTAGGAACGGCACTAAATGGAACTGTGCCTCCAGTCTGAGGCCCAGGCAGCATTGTGACCTTCTTGCCCTCCCTCTTAGAGCCCTTTGCCTACTCCAGGACTGTCCCTTTCGCTGTCCTGGGAGGCACAGACGGAGNGTCCCTGTCCCTGTCTCTATCCCTGCCCCTGTCCCGGGAGGTGCAGGCAGCACACAGAGTGGGCAGGCTGCAGCAGGGTGAAAGGTGTGGGCCAGGGAGAGCAGAGCAGAGCAGAGCCACGCAGCTTAAGCTGCCATAAGTTCTAGACCACCTGGCAAGCTGAAAAAGCCCTATCTCTCATCACCCAGCTAATTAGTTAGAGTGCAGTGCCATGAGGGTGCAGCGACACTGACTCCAGTGCCGGGGGATCTGATAGCTCAGCACTCTGCCACACACACAGGCAGGGACCTTCAGAGGGATGCTGGCCTAATTATCTCTCCTCACTGTTTTGAACTCAAAGGAGCACCTTTTTTCTGGAAGTCTGAAAAAATCACTTTTGTCTGTCTTCTGATTGTAAATGCTGCAGCAGAAACAATCAAGAGTTGTACTCCTAAAAGCCTGTGCTCTGGACATAGTCATATTTCCTTTTCAATATGACAGAATCTAGAAAAAAATGAGGTAAAATCAGGAGTTTAGACCTATTGGAGCTAAGAAACAGTGCTGGGCTTTCCCCACTGGTCAAACTGCTGGACATGCAGAACATTTGGCTGATCCTCAGTATTCCTACCCATGTGTAGATTGATGGTTTGGGAATGCCTTTGGGCTCACAAGTACAGATGTGAGACTGCAGCACTCATGAGCTTCTCTGTACAGTCAGTGGGCAGGAACTCTGAGCTCCCCCACAGTGCACATCTTTGAGACTTCTGAAACAGTCTCCTTGGCTTTTCCCTCATGTGTTTTTGAACATTCTCATTTCCATGTCAGTTCTTTCTAAATTTTATGACTAATTTTGTTTTCCTGAACAGTTATGAAAGCCTATCTCTAGTCTCATTATATCTAAGATTGTACAAAGGTATAAAGAGAAAACCTGTGTTTATTCTTCTTCCCTTATTTAAACATGTGAGAGCATCTTTTCAACATGATAGAACTTATTTTTAACCCTGCTCTAATGCAAAAGACTTTGAGTTTCTGTTAGATGACTTCAGCTTCATCAGGCTGGAAAATGTTTGTGTGTTGGTTAGGGTTTTTTTTTATTTTTTTCCTTTTGGCTTTCACCTATTGTATGCAACACACAGTTTTACCCATCTTCTTTTTCATGGAGCTCTTTAATCTCCTTTTGGGACAACATGCAGTTGCTGTTTATCCCAGCCATCACAGTGTTTCTTCATGAGTGCTCTGTGTTGCCATCCAGTCAAAGATGCTATTGCTTGGTTTCATGTTATTTTTGGGCAGGCTAATCTTACTTATAATTTATGTTTGGGGCCACAGATCATTTCTTCATCAAATGCATTTGGTTTGGAAGTTCTGCAAGGGTTTTACCCTCTCGCAGGGCATTCATTTCAGAAGGACTGCTTTTCTGGGCCTAGCTGTAGGTTAGTCCTGCTGCATTAGGAGCTTGTACACTGCAGGCTGCTGTGTTTGATTAGTGCAGCCTTGCCCTTTAGTTCTGAGTCAGCCTCACTTGGCAGCTTTTACCAGATTACCCACATGGCCAACCCTCACAACTGCATTTACTCCAGTCTCTGGAATAATCTCACCACACCCATCAGCATCCTCTGTCCTTCCATGAGCTGCTATCCTCAGTTTCTCTGGGATGCTATTTCAGAGCTGTGTCTGTCTGTCTGAATTTCATAGATTCTTGCATACTGGAGCCTGATTATTCCAGAGCTTTCTCCACAATACTGTACTGTTTATAAACCCACTTAATTTGCAGGTCCTGAACCCTTTCTGATTGTGGTTTCCTCGTGATGGGCAATATGGTGCTTCTGGGATTCGGGGTCTGTCCTTTTTACCCCCTCTTTCTACTGCCTAGGCAGCGGTGGAAGAATTGTTTTCAGATGCAATTTAAAGTCATATAATCCCAGCTGAATGCTGAAGAGTTCATATTTCAAGTACTAAAATATTCATTTGCTCCCACTGACATTTTAAAACACATTAAAGTGTTTACACTGATTCCCCCATTGGTTAAAACTTGTGTTTAGAAAACTCCCATCTGGATCGTATTTACTCTGATGGCTTCTTTTAAAACTTTGACAGTGATGGTTCACCTGTGTGAAATGAAAATGCTGTGCTTTGAAACTGATTGTGATAGTGATCATTTCATTTGAAAGTGTAAAATTGCTGTTGAAATACTCCAGATGGCTGCTGATGTTAAATAAAGCACTACTGCCTTGAAACAGAGAGTCTTGTTCCTTGAGTGTGACAGATGCCTCAGAAAGTTGTTACTTGGCACAGTTTGGTAAATATTAAAGATAATCTTGGATAACCTTGGGTGAAACCAGTAATTTTGTGGATAGAAATATCTCACAAAGCACAGAAGACAATTCCTCACTGCAGAGTGGAGTTCTCTAGAAGGAAAAGATTTCTTTAGTAATTCTTAACAAACAAAAGAAAAAGCTCAGTGAAAGAGCTGACCTAATTTTCTTGTAAAATCCCTGGAGACTTTAGGAAAAATGTCATGGGTCAGAATGTATTTTGGTTGTGTGATGGAATCAGCGCAGTCCACTCTGAGGGAAATATAGAGAAGTTGCTTGTAAGGTGTGAGGAAGAAAATGTAGACGGAAATTCTCTGTTAGCAGGTACAGAAGGAAGGTGTACAAATGTAACTTTGCCACAGAGTGCTCTGGGGAGAGCAATGATACAGGAAGCTCTAAACAATAACAGAGCCCACAAAGTTACTGGAANTTTTTTTAGATATTTCAAGTTGTCCTATGGAGATAAAGAAGTTTTTAGTTCACAGAATGTTTCCCCTGTGTTTAAGCCCTTCTGTGAGGGAAGAAGTGACAATGTTAGGGAGGACTCAGATCCTTGTTTTCCTGGCAGGCTTGAAATGTTAGAAAATAAGAGTAAGCTGACTACTTCTGCCAGGAAGAAAAAGATAAATATCAAAACTGAGTCAGAAAGGATCCTATATGCCACATCCTAAGCCATGTTGCAGAGTCTAAGCTGAAGGCAACCCAGGAGACAACTGCACATTTGGAACTTCACTAAGATTTCCTTACAGTGTGCTAGAACTCAGCTCTTTGCTTCCTGATGTCTGCAAGCCCATTTTCTTACTAAGAGCTGCAGACATAATTTCGTAACTTGGAGGATGATGGCATGTGACTTTTAGGTCTCCAAGCCACATGAAGTGAAATCAGGCTCAGAATGAGCAGTTTTCCTCCACAGATCCTTTTCTGCTGTGCCGTGGCACTGGCTGATACAAGCAAGGCCATAGTCTTGTGAGTGTTCGTGTTTATGTACAATGCCACTTGCCATCTCTGCTCATTAAATAGTAAAGAGTGAATACTGACAAGGAGAAAATTGAAAAAGCATGAAATTCCTTTTCTGAGTGTGCTGGTTTGCTCACATTGCAGGAATGGGCTGGACTCCTCAAGGCTGAGCCAGGATCACAGGTTGAGGAGAGTGTACTGCATTCCAATGGCCAGCACCTACCTGCTTGCAAATGTTTATCCTTTCTAGTGTGTTTTGGTTCCTTGGACTCAACAACATGAGGCTCATATTTCAGTTCTACTTCTAGTGAAGCTGAGGTACAGAAAATTTCACAGCTGAAGGCTAAGCAGCCTGGGAACAATAAGATTCAGGCTGCTAAACCCACAGTTGCTGCTCTTCTTTCTAAACCAAACAGAATCTGACTCTGTCCTACATACATATAAAAATATTATAACATTAGGTTTATCTAAAGTCTTCAGTGAATGTAGCCAGGAATCCTGAAAAACTGAAAACATGGGAAAGCTGCAGCTGAAATTCCTACAGCCATGGAGAGAAGTTGAATTTAGAAGAAGGAAATACCTGTAGCACACTTATTCCAGAATTGTAGTAGTTTAAGGACTCTTTTGTAGAGATAGTGGGGCATTTGAGTTGGCTCTGCTCTGTGGGATCAAAACTGACCTTGTGTCCTCTCACACAAGACATGTATTTTCTGTTTGCCTCAGTCTGAAAAGCGACTCTTTTTGAAAATATTTACTGTCTCCCAGCAAACAGTGACAGTGCTGGGCAGGTTTTGTCCAGAGAGCAGAAAAACAGCTGAAATGTTGGTTTTCCTTTTGATTCATTTTGCTCAATTTAATTTATTGTGCACCAGAAGTTGTATACTTAATAAAGCCATCCACAGAAGGGAATATCTTATCATATTCATGATGAGCTACCCACAAGCAGAGCAAAGTTTATGTGTGGGATTGTTACTGATGAAAAACTCAATGTTAATGACAATAAATGATGCACTGTACTGTCTATTGACCCTAGAAAATAGAATCCACTGAAATGGATACACGAATATTTGTATGAGTCATGCTAAACTAAGGTTATGCTTCTCAGGGAAACAACGAAGGTCGTTCTTAGAAAGGAGGAAAGAAATGTCTTTCAATTCACAAAGCTGACTCAGAAAATGACTATGCATGTCATAAAGCATGTTCATACAACTCTTGACATGGTTTACAGGCCTCAGCTCCTTCGTTCCCTCTGCCTTCAAACCACCTCATTAGCCTAACAGCAGCTACCCGCCAGAAACTGCCCCTGGCAGCACCAGCCACAGTGCCCTGACCTAGAGAGAGGTGCACATTTTGCACAATGTGATCCCTCAAGGCAAGGAGCTGGAGGAGCAGCTCTGGCTGAGGTTTGCTCGTTAAATGTTTTCTGTGTGTGTGTTCCAGAGGTGCACGGACCCCGTGTTTGCTGCAGCTGAAACCTCCAAGTCATGACCCCCCTCTGCCCGTGAGTGTTCTGTGTGGGAGCTCTGGGCTTGCTTCACACCTTTGCCACAGGGAGGGGATTACAGCTCTGTACCTGCCAGCTCGGATGGGGAGTGCAAGGGCAGGGCACAGTCAGTCTTCTCCTGGCATTTCACCTCTGCTCCCTTTCTGCCTGCTCTCTCCCTCTGCACAGTGTCTGCATGTAAGTGGTGTCTGCCACCTCAGTTCTACGTCCAGAGAAAGCTATTGAAGCATTTTTGAAAGATTAATAAAATTTCGGTTATGGAGGATACTGCAATATATTGCATGCTAAAGACATTCCTGCTAAAAAAAAAAAATAATCTAAGCTGTACCCCTTATTCCTAGTGAAGTTTTATTAAAAAATACTCCTTAGTTAATTATATCTGTAATTCTACAGACAAGACTATATGAGGAGAGGAAATGTTTCAATAGACATGTACCTTCCATTTGATTTTTCTTTTCAAATAAAGAATTCAGACTAGCAGCTGCTCCAACATCAAAGTCACCACTGAATATTAATATTGGAGCATGGATTTTCACAATTCTGTGTGCACTGATTTCCTTGCACATTTGAATTTTGAAAGATGAAAAAGATTTGGTGTGTTGATTTAAGGAGATGTCTTTTATGTTTGTAAGAAGCATACAGTTTTTCCTGCACCAGAACTTTGTCTGGGCCTTTGCTGGGAATGCTTTTTACAATTCTGCTGTGTTGAGGTTATTTAGTGTTTTGAATTATTGCAGGCAAAATCCAGAGCTTGAACTTGATGATCTTGATCCAGCTCAGGATATCCTATGATTATTCCATGATTTTCTGTAAAGCTATTCGTTTGAGAAGTGGCTAGTGGAGCAGATCCTAGAGAACAGAAGTTAAATTATTCCTAATGTCAAGTCATGCAGGAAAAAAAGTTCAATCCTAGAGCCACAGGGAACGAATATTCTTGAGCATTCTCTCTGTATGCCTGGACTTCTGTCAGGAAACAACCCTTCATACAGTGTTTTCCAGAATTACTCACACTGCAATCTCTGAGTTTCAGCTTTCTTTTCTTTACTAACCAGGGTTAGCACAGACTGGAGTCTCTGTTGCTTTTTGTTCAATGCATTTGTGTGTTAAAGGTAAAGGGCGCAGTAAATGCCGGCTTTGTATAATGTACAACTCTGATCTTGCACTGCCTGAAAACAAACAGACTCTTTATGTGTGGGAACAGTGACAGCCACATCCTGATCTTCATCATGAGCAATTGGGTGTTCCATTTTACCTAGAACTGGAACAGCTGGTACGAACAGAAGCTTAAACTCAAGGAAAGGAAGCAAAGGAATAAAGAATGGTGTTTCTCAACAGGGCTTAGTCTAACGTGAGCCTAGAAGGAAAGGAACCAGATGAACCCTGCATAATTGTCTCTACAGTGCTGAGAGGGCAAAAAATAAAAAAATAGTTTAGGGTGGATATTAAGTAACCACAAAGAGCAGGCAAAACTACTCACACCCTAAGAGTCAATTTAAATATCAGACTTACTGGCAAGGCCGTGCTGGCCTCCAAAATCTTCCTCTGTTTCATTGTTAACCACAATGCTCCTGTGTGTGTCACAGCTACACGTGGCAGAGGAATTAAGAAGCAACTGGTGGGACCAAGAGAGAGCCTCTCACTGCTGAAGGACACCTGGAAAGGGACGTGCAAGAGTGAGGTGACTTGCTTGTTGAAAATAGAAAAGGGTCCAGAAGAATTCACGTAACTATAAATGATGTAAAAAACTTGCCTCCTGCTCAAAGACTATGGACATGGTGAGAAATCTCTGAGACACACAAATCACCTTTACTTTCTGGCATAATACGGGCATCATGTGAAGGAGAATGGTGAGTAGAAATATGCACAAACCACACAGGGAACAGTGGGGCTTGCTCTTACAATAAAAAGTGGAGCTTCACTGCTAAATCCCTCTGCCTTTGTTTTAAGGTTTGAAAGGCTGGATGATCACCCATTTGGAATAATGTTATTTAACCATAAAGGTATTATTTGACAAATGCTTTAAAATTTTCTAGGATTTTTACCTTTTTATGAAATATTGTGTGGCTCTAGTGCTGATTTTCCTAGAATGAAAATCCCTTCCTTAAGACATCTGGGGGATATCACTTATCTGAAACTACCTTATGGCACACTCATATGCATTCCAGCAAGTTTTTTTCCTTGCTCTTTTGAAAATGTTGACAATTTTGACTTCGAGAGAAATGTTTCGCTATTATTCATTAATTTTGAGGGCTGTAATAAAAAGCTGATGGGATTGTTTAATCTCAACGTGAGAGCACCATCTAGAGGCAAATGACATAAACTGTAGCATAAACCCGGACCAATCCCTTAAGTAATTATGGTTTCTTTCAGAGTTCTAGGGGCTTTCAGAATTATGTTCAATACACTTTTAATAAATATTCCCAAATTAACAAACACTCTCAAACAATTACAATGCTGTTTGAGATTTGCAATTAGCCAGTTACCTACACCTATCCAGCCCAGAGAAAGGGCCATTTCAGCTGGGTAGGCCCATCCACAGCAGCTATGTATGATTGCCTCGAGCCAAAGTGGCATCAATAGGAACATCTGTAGAGAGCTTTTGTTTTTTTAGCTACCAGGCCATGGTGAAGCTCGTGCCACCAGGCCTTCATCATGCTTCTTTTATTAAGTAGCTGGATTCTTTAATTAAGCTTTAATAGCCTTTGCATCTTCATCCAGCTGTGCAGAGATGCCTCAGATACATATTTTATGGCATTACAGTCTGCTTTAGAAATTCAGTGTATTCCCACTGATACAGCAGTTTTCAGTGGTTACGAAGATTCCTCTAAACCAGGGGGGTGAATTACTGAGCCTCTTGTTTCCATTCTCTGGGATGTCAGTATCTCCTTTTCTGCCATCACAAAGTAATCCTAAGGTAGGAAAAATCTTAATTTGATTATTAAAATGCTTCTTACACTTTGTACTTCTAGTGCTTCCTAAGTATTTGCAAAGGAGGATAAGATCTAAGTGGTCATGGATTTCTTTTTTTTTTAGGCTTTTTGCCTGGAAATTGTGTGACCTGCACTCAGCAGCTGCAGAGGACTGAAGATGTAGCTCAATATGTGGCTCAACGGGATTTAGCTTCCTGTGCTAGGAACAAACGTCACCTGACAAAACACCACAAAATGCACTTGTGCCCACTCCCTGTAATTCTAGCAGAGAACAAAATTACCTCTGAATGTTGAAGATCTAAGCCTTTTCTGGGATTGCAGTTGAAATTTGCTTGAAGGATAATTGCAGGTTTGAAGGACAATTTCAGGCCTAAAGATACCAGAAGATCGCTGAAACCAAGGACTTCCAGTACCCGAGGGGAGCCTACAAGACAGACTGGAAGGAACTATTTCAAGAGCATGTAACGACAGAACAAGGGGGAGTGGCTTCAAACTGAAAGAGAGTAGGTTTAGATTAGATATTACAAAGAAGTTCCTTCCTGTGAGCGTGCTGAGGCACTGGCACAGGTTTCCCAGAGAAGTTGGTGCTGCCCCATCCCTGGAAATGTTTAAGGCCAGGATGGACAGGCCTCTGAACAACCTGGTCTAGTGGAAGGTGTCCCTGCCCATGGCAGACAGGATGGAATTAGATGATCTTTAAGGTCCCTTCCAACCCAAGACATTCTGTGATTTTCTAAGTATCAAATAATATCCTTGAGGATATATGTGGCTCTCCACAGGGAAATCAACATAAAGGCTTGTCATGGTTTAACCCCAGCCCCACATAGCTATTTGCTCACTCCCACACCAGTGGGATCAGGGGGGAAAAATCAGAAGGATAAAAGCTACAAAACTCATGGGCCAAGATAAGGACAGTTTAATGGGGAAAGCAAAAGCCATGCACGCAAGCAAAGCAAAACAAGGAATTAATTTGTTGCTTCCCAAGGGCAGGCAGGAGTTCAGCCTTCTCCAGGAGAACAGGGCTCTGTCACGAGTAACAGTGACTTGGGAAGGAAAAACACCATCACTCCAAATGTCCCCCTTTTCCTCATTCTTATCCTCACTTTATACATTGAGCATGATGTTCCATGGTCTGGACTCTCCCTTTGGTCAGTTGGGGTCACCTGTCCTGGCTGTGTCCCCTCCCAGGCACCCCCAGCTGCCTCACCAACGTAGTTCACAAAAAGCAGAGAAGGCCTTGGCTCTGTGCAAGCCCTGCTCAGCAATAACAAAAACATCTCTGTGTTATCAGCTCTGTGCTCAGCACGAATCCAAACACAGACCAACATCAGCCACTGCAAAGAAAATTAACTCTACCCCAGCTGAAACCAGCACAAAGATATGCAACTAAAATTTTATTCTCATTGGGAAACAAAAAACTGTCAGGGTGTTTATTTTCTGCATGCCTTGGGTTTTAGGGGATGGTTTTTATACTGGGACTAAGGAGGAACTAAGAAGAAAGTGGGAAAATTACTGTAACATAGATCAGTGGCTTTCAAGTCTTCTACATTGGATCAAATTATATAGCTCAAGCCCTAAGAAAGTGGAGGAAAAACTTTTTCAAAAGCTTGTTAATTGCATGCTTTGAAAGGATTAGAAGTTATATTTTCATGAAAACCACGTGACAGTTCTGAATTAGGAACAGTTTGGCACAGTCTGTTTTCAGACTGAACAGATCTTTACGGATAGCTGATTTCCGAGGTTAAGACTTCCTTTACTGCATCAGAATACCATGTTAGTGCTATTGTGTAAGTAAGATACTGTGTGAATCACTACCACTACATCTTACTTCTTATATCTGATTTCTCTCAAATACTTACAAATTGTTTCATATAGGCCCAGTTTCTGCTGTTTTTTTT
>VXBN01003449.1:0-19723 GCA_013397395.1 Sinosuthora webbiana | reverse complement strand
TTTTTTTTTTTTTTCTGTCCAGGAACCTTTCAGTCTTTGCTCTGCAGCTGATTAGAAATACTCACATGCCCGATTCATGGAGCTGAATATTTGTTGTAGTGACCTAGCTGGGAGAAGAAGTCAACAGGAAGGTGGTAACATCCTGAAGCATTCTTTCTAAATCTGTAGGAGTTCACCTGTCAACCCTTCAATTGAACAAGAAATTAGCTCCATCACAGTCCAGATTGAGCCTTTGTGCAACCATAGTTCGTTGATTTCATCAGGATTACTGCAGGGTAAACTTGGCCCAGTTTCTCTTTGTTGCCACAGTGACTGTGGAAAGGTTCTGTCACACCTGGGCTGCACCAAAAGCAGCGTGGGCAGCAGGTGAGGGAGGTGATCCTGCTCTGGTGACACGACACCCCACCTGCAGAGCTGCATCCAGCCCTGGGGTCCCAGCACTGGAAGGAGATGGAGCCATTGGAGCCAGCCCAGAGAGAGGCCACCAAGGTGATCAGAGAGATGGAGCACCTCTCCTATGAGGAAAGGCTGAGAGAACTGGGATTGTTCAGCCTGGAGAAGAGAAGGCTTTGGGGTAGTCTTCTTGCAGCCTGCCAGCACCTGAAGGGAGCCTGCAAGAAAGATAGAGAAAGACTATTTACAGGACACAGGGGAATAGCTTCAAACTAAAAAATGTCAGGTTTAGACTGGATATTAGCAAGAAATTCCTTCCTGTGAGGCTGGTGAGGCCCTGGCACAGGTTGCCCAAAGAAGCTGGTGCTGCCCTATCCCTGGAAGTGTTCAGGGCCAGGCTGGATGGGGCATTGAACAACCTGTGGTAGTGGAAAGTGTCACTGTCCTTGGCTGGGCTCTTGGAATAGAGACCTTTAAAAGTCCCTTCCAAGCCAATCCATACTATGATTCTATAGTTCTATATTCTGTATTATTTGAACAGCAAATTGTTCAGATTTTTTTTCCCTAGGAATAGGGTTTTTGGCTATCTATTTTCTTCTCACAAATGTGAGAGACTTGTTTCTCAATGACAAGAATAAGGAATCCAATATTATTAGTTTCACTAGCAGAAGAAAACCCATTCATTGTGCTCCTGCTTGTCCCCTGTGCCCAGGAGAGGGCAGCAGTAATAGAAAAATATCTTTCTAGTATATTCAAGAATTAAAGAATATCTATGTAAAGCTGCTAAGCAATTTCCCCTCAAGATTCTTGCCATTCTTTCTCACTTCCCCAGCAGGTAAACCCCTATCCTTGCTGGTAGCACATGGGACTCTTGTATTTTTTATTGTGGGTGTCATCTTAAGAAAGAACCACAGAAAAGAAGGTCCCCAGGCCAAACATCAGTTAAACCCTGAGTTCCAGAACTTATCCCTATAAGAGTTAGAGGAAGTCTCTTAGAAACCCATGGCCTCCCTAAAATGTCACCAGCTCTTCAGGGACACAATTTACAGACCTTTTTTTTTTTTTTTTTTAATTTAAACTTGTGTGGTTTTGAACAAAATGTGAGTCCACTGACATCAATATACTCACATCAGATATCAGGATTTAATAAAAAACTTCCTTTGCCGAGGCTGAGCTTCCTGCTGTGCATCCCTGCCTCTCCAGCATTTAAAGTCCTGCCTTTACTAGAGAATGCCTGCTTGCCTCTCCAAACAGAAAGCTGGGAGCTGGGGAATTTGATCTGTAGGCCAGGTTCTCCTTCTGAGATCACTGGCACGGAGAACATCTCCCAGCAAGAACGCTTGACTTGCAGGAGCAGTGCTCTCAGAGGAACCTCACACGGGAGTCTGTGCTTTTGAAACTGTACCAATAGAAACCCCAACACTCTGGCAGTCTGGTTTCAAGAACCACCAGGAAAATCTGGTCCGTTGAACTGACACTGAAGGAAGCCTCTGCCACAGAACTCTTGGAAGTGTTGTCACAGCTGTTTCGGGTCGGCAAACTTAGTTATTCGACATTTCATGCACTGTGTGCATACACTGAGCACAGAGAGAAGCATTGTAGAGGGCTGCTTCTCCTTGTTGCGTGTGTGATTTGGGGTGATAAATTCAAATGACACCTCCTCCCGCATAATCTTCTGTACTTTTGCTTTGTTTTTCCGGTTCTGAGACAGATATCTGGAGAAATCAATTAGAATGTACAGATGTAATGATAAGATGAGGCAAGAAAAGTGCGTGTTAGGCAAAAAATGACCTTTGTGATACCTCCATCTCAGCAGATCCGCCCTTGATTGCAAATATTCATGACTAATGGCATCATTTTAATTATAATGGAACACTTGTTGTTGAGATGCTGCAAATGCATCAGATTCTCAAAAGCTTTTGTATTTGAATGTTTTGCCAGTGATTGCTGAAAGTCCTTGAGCTGCAATAATTTTCTGTGAAACTTGCCAAAGCCAACTTACAGCCAGAGGAATGTAAAAATTCTAAATGAGGTAAAACACATTGATGGAAAAGCTATTCAGATGCACAAGTGTTCTTTACATAAATACTTTCACATAAATATTTTTTCCATGTCTGGATTCCTTTTCTGATGGAAACAGAAAGTGAGGGGACAAAATCCTTGTGGGAAACTCATGCACTGGTGGATGATATCTCTCGACATGTGATATTCTTAGGAATACAGAAATTTCTAAATCAGGTTGTCCTCAAGATCCACCTTCTCTATTTACCACTTTTTCGCATGTTCAAACAATTCTGAGAGATGAGTGAGGCAGGAGCTTCTTTGTTTATGTTGGTTATTTTTGCAGTGCTTTCCATTTTAATTATTCAGGCAACCAATGTTCCTAAATAAGTCTTAGTGTTGTATAATACACCAGATCACCCGAGGAGCCTTTTTCAAAGAGTGATACAACCTGCTCACTGTCCCCTGGAACAGAGGCTATTCCTATTCAATGTTTTTCTTAGTGCAAACAAAACTGAATACTGAAGATCCTCTACCTACTTTACATAACTTGTTTCTTTCCCTAATTACTGCATCACTTGCCTTATAATTAAATGGCATTTGAAATGCCTAGTTCAGTTTCCTTTGTACAGCTAAAACTTCATTATTTTCAATCAACCTCACTCTATATATTTAAAAATGATATTTGCTTTATTTTCTCCCTTGCTTTGTGTTTTTTGGGGTGATCTCCTTGCAGCCTGCCAGTACCTGAAGCTTCATTGGAAGTTGCTATGTAACTACCTGGAATCCTTTAAAAAAACCAATTGCTTCAGAGACATGGTGGAAACTGCAGTCTGAGTGAGTTGCTTGCATAACTTTCACATGTTTTTTTTCCCTTTGCTTCAAGAAGGATGAGCCCAGAAACTGCAGATCAAACATTTTCAGTGTTCCTGTACAGTCACAGCTTGGGCTGGACTAGTGCAAGATATAAAGCTTTCAATAGTAAAGGCTGGGCAAGGACTGGCAGGAAAGAGCACTGCTGCTTGAAGTATGGAAGATTCTAAGGAAAAAAAAATATTCGCCTCAAAGGAAATTAAACAGGTTGCCCAGAGAGCTTCCAGGATATTTTTCTTTGCAGATTTTCAAGACCCAACTGAATAAAGCGTGCTGGGTCTGAATTAATTGTTGACCTTGCTTTGAGCAGGCACTTTGAGCTACAGGACATCTGAGTATTTAAGTGTTTCTGTGGAACATGAGCTAGCTGAAAGCCTCCTCTTTTAAAGATGCTACATGAGCTGTGGTCTCTTCTGAACACTGATAAATTTGAAATGCTCTTTGCAGTTTTTTTGTGGTCTGTACTCAAAAAAAAAAAAAAAAGTGAGATATTTCTGCAGAAATGCAAAATATTGATGTGATATCATCACCTAGTTAGTCTAATGCTATTTGCAATGCAGGCACAGAAGCTGAGCTAACACCTGTGTCTCACCATCACAGGAGGACTAGGATGTAAGTAAATGCCTGTGACAAAGTATTTACCATACTTGTGCAGTGAGATAATACAGAGAAGCGTTTTATTACATGGAGGTGGGATTGGCACCAGAAATAACAGCTGTCAGTGTGAGACTCTCCAGAAATCCAAAAAATGACAATCATTCCAATCAGTTTTCATAGTTTTGCAAAGAGTTTTTGCATCATGCTTCAGAAGAACAGAGTTACAAATTAAGCAGAACAATATCTATTCATATTTCTCCAGAAATATGGCATGTAGGGGGCCATAGGGCTGAATATAAATTAGGAATAAAATCCCAGAGAGAACCTCAACAGAAATGGATAAAATAGTGAAGGCTAAAGGGAAGAAAATAAAAGAAAAGAATACATAAGACACACATAAAGTGAAAACCTAGTAAAACCCAAGAAGCTTAAAAATCCAGCCTGCAAATTTTGTGTAACTCCTCCGTGAAGATCAATACAGGGAAGACAAGATGAGGTTGCAGCCCTGGTAGAGGGGGAAATCTGTGCCTCTTGCAGATGTCAGGTCCCTTGTGCCAAAAGCTGGCACAGGTTACATAACAGAGAAGCAATAGACTGGCAGCCCCATGGCTGGAATGCCACTTCTCACACCAAACCAGGTCAGCTTTTGATCTCCACAACCATGACGCCATGGAAAGGCATCTCCACTCACGGGAGTGCTGCAGGGACCCTTGGGTGATATTTCCTAAGGTTGCAGGCGGATTTCAGCTTGGAGATTTACGCACATAGCTCTCCCTGGTTTTGTTTGATGAGAATTACCACGAGCAAGAGACCTGTTGTGGATTTAGGGATAACACAGCTGTAGGGCACCCTTTCCAGCAGGATACTGTTCTCTAAGGATGTCCTCGGTGTGATGAGGTCATATTTGAGCATGTCCATAGATCTGGCCACTCCAATGCACTGTCCCCTCTTTACATTAATCAGGGTGCTGGGGCACTGTGATTACTCAGCCTGAGGAGGCAGAAACTGGGCATATATTTGCAAGCATTAAGGACTCCTGGGGTATTCTCTTTGCAAGCACTTCCAACACACAGCTCCACTATGGAAGGCCCTGAGAGTTTTAGAGTTAGAATTTGATCCAAGAACAGCTTTTTCACTCAGTATACTCTAGATTCAGTGGCTCCTTTAAGGACAGATTTCAGAGCTCCCAAATGAAAACTTCCTTTTAAGTATATGATGCTTGCTAAATACTAATGTTTTCCAGAGGAAAAAACACTTCTCTGGCTTCTCGTGCAACCTTAAGTTCAAGGCCAGCCTTGCAAATGTGCACCATTCTGTTTGAATATTTGCTGCCCCTCATATAACTCAGCCATGTGCATCCAGCCCAGTGCATCAAAAATATGCCTTTTTGACCCCATCCAGCTGCATTTTAGAGTCAGTTTTATAGTCTGATATTTCAGACCTGCTGTTCTTTTTGAATGTTCTTTCATAAATATCTGCAACCAAAGCCCAAATCCTCGGATGCTGAAAATTGGCATTTGCTCCTTCGGGTTCGTGTCAACCCAACAGCTGCTCCTGCAAGTGCTAAGTGTAAACCAGAGGGATGCACTAATTTCAAAGTGGCGTGCAAAGAGCCCAATTTGCAGAGTGAATAAGGATGTTTAGGGAACAGAGTTATGTAATTCATCTATTTTGGGGATTAGCCATCCCCGAAGTTCTGAAAAAGGTAACTGGGTTGGGCTATTTATAGACTCCATTCCTGCAGTTACAGTACGGATGCCAGCACAGAACAACATTCAGCTCAAGCCACCTTCTCTGTGCCCCAGGTGAATTTATACATCACAAATGTCTGTAGATCTCCCAGATCCAAAGAGACTCAGGGGCCCAGGATGCACTCCCACCTCAGCATCTTTTGGCACATTAGTATGCCCCATTTCCTATCGGCTTCTGAGCATGCCTTGGGTTTTCAGGTCATTCGTATTACAGACATACACAGAGATTCCTTTTAGGTTTCCTCATGTAGGAAAGAGGAGAAGGGGGGCTAATCTTGGGAAAACTAATGCAGCAATGGCCTAAATTATTTTCCTCTGTAATTTCACAAGACTGCTAGGGAAGATGGCTTAGGATCCTCCCTTCACGTGATTCTCTGTTTCTAAGATGCATTTGCAGGATCACTGTAAAACTGTGAAGCCCATTGTTACATCTACAGGAAGATAATTGTGCAGAATTAATGAAAAACTCCAATCTGTACTCAGAGTTGTCAATCTTGAAGTCATACAAAATTGTACAACTTACAGGAAGAGAAAGGACTGTTTATAGAAGGATTGTGTAGGGCTTGGATTGCTTCTTATGGATTCTGCTTTTCAGATATAAATATTTGTGTATAATTAGTTAATTAAGATTGTTATCTTTTCTTAAATATTGAGAACCAGCCATTTGTTTAGGTAGTGGGCGATGAGAAGAGGGCAGAGGAGACAATAGGAGGAAAGTTATCTGGGTTATGGTGAAAACTCTGTTCCTAAGAGAGGTTTACCCAGAAAAAAAATAATTTAAGGACTGGATTCTATAGGGCTGACCATTTTAATAATGACTAGGAGCCATGGAAAATGAAGTGATTGCTTGGGCAGAATTGGTTAATTCTTACCCTCACTAGTCTATCCCCAAAAGACAGGGATATCACAGTGTAAAAAAAAGAGTAACAGAAAATAAGGGCAGAAATACAGGGCTAGGTCCTCAATTACTCATCATTCTAGTTTGCCACTTATGCTCAGTGCAAGCTAAGCAAATTTTGATTTACCTAGTCCAAACTGCAGAGATTAAAATGACAATGTGTGGTGCATGCAAGTGGTGATCTAGGCCTTTTATAAAAAGCAGAGAAAATTAAGATGAAGAGCCTGAATGTCGTATGGAAGGAGACAAAACCTATGAATAGATTTCAGTGGAGGCTAAGGAAAGAAAAAAACAGTTAAAGATGAAAAATTTTTAAATTGAGATAGTCTGTATAGCATTCATATAAGGTGCTATACTTCTTGGTGAACTAGATTGTGTGAACTTCTATTAGATTTTCATGTTAGTACTGATATTTCAGGAGATGCTAGGAAAAAAATTAGTTTTGAGAAAATTTCTGATCATCACAGAAGGATTTAAAATATATATATAATCAAAATAATATGCATGGATTTAAAATTAGAAAATTATTAGTTCAAGAATTTGATTTTGACAAATATCAATACTTCAGCCAATAATTTAGAGAAAAGGCTGTATTAAATAAAGCAGGGAAAATACAGAAAAAGTGCTATCCTTCTAGCAAATAATATAAATATATGTAAAAATACATTAAGAGATTGTCATGAAGAAACTTCATATTAAAATATATATCTATGGAGTTAATGTTTGATAAGTACTTACCTAGAAGTTTTCATTTAAAGGGGTTTATTTCTGGCACAAGGTCCTTTATATATAACATAAAGCATTTTATTTGCTGTACTTTATAGCTCAAATAATGAAAAGCTCTGTATTAAATACAACATATTTTTCTGTTCTTAGTATCACCATTATTAGAGGGTCTGCATCTCCTTCCACATTTACATAGCACATAGCACAGTATTTTCTCTCCAAACCCAAAAAATGATTTATGCCAGTTCTGTGTGTTTATGAGTTTTTCAGCAGACAGCAGACCAAGATTTTTTCAGGATAGTCACTGGATTGCAGGAAAGGTCTGAAATGTCATCCTTCTTTTGTGACTTGCACTCGTCATTCCCGTGAGATTTCATCAGGCTCCAGATTGCTTACTTGGGTGCTATCTGCTCATCTGCAGTGGCTGCAAAAAATATGGGAATATGAACTTGAGATATCTTTTCAGGAGAAAGGATAGAAAAATATGTGGCTACCTGCATAAAACCTGCAGTCCTTCCCTGTTTTACCCTGTATCATCCTGAGTCTTCATGGTTTTTTATGCAGAGCTGGCACAATCATTCTGACAATGGTTTTGGTAGGTCAAACCTGACACTTGCAGGAATCTGCTGTTCCTAATATTTAACTATTCAAACCTTTTTATAGTAGATGTCCTAAATGCTTTTAAAATGTTGATTTTATAGAATGTGTAGGTATGTGATTGCATGTGCAGATTTTTACTACTGAAGAGAAGTTCCTGAATCCTGAATTCTTGAGTGAAGTGCTTGAGACTGGCCAAGGAATGGGTGTGGATTTTAGACTCATCCCTGTTTCAATATTAGAGGCATTTCCCTCTAGGATTACTTGTGCTCCAAGAAGTGGTGTCCTTGTGTGGATGGTCAGGGATGCCATGGTAGTTTCAGGGATGACACAAAAGAACCTGAGCCCTCGTTAAAACTCCTAGTGCCCTGCATGGCACTGGAAGGGAACTCAGGCCTGCAAAAAGCACTCAGAGCCAGCAAGGGCCTGGAAATATTCTGGCCTATATGTGACTAGAGATGTGTGTGAGTATGCACATGCATAATCCAGTTTGGTATTATTCCTAAAACCCAATGGTCCAACAGGTGTTTTGAGTATTGTACTAGATTCCTACCTACTGGAAAAGGTCATAAAAGTACTGCATTGTTCATTATAGCATTGAATTCAGCAGAGCATTGACAGCATGGTGTATAAGTGTCATGAGGGCTAATTTAATTACTGACTGTAAAATAATTCACCAGAACTTTAAAATCCAAATTAAAACCTAGGCTTTCCACTCACAATTCTATAAATACTTACATATTTAGTGTACAATTCACCAACAGAACTTTAAAAATGTGCCAATATGTACAAGGCTTTTCTTATTGTTCAGGATGCACAACAACATTTTTGTTTCTGACCGGTGAAATATGAAGAGACTCAGAGTGAGCTCTCCTTCATGACTTCCCTTGACAGCCATTTTAGCATTCCTCCAGGCTGCTCTGGGCTGTTTCACCAAGCTTCAGATTCTTCTCATGAGAGCGAGATGAGGTAAGCAGGAGCCTCCATCTGGTCTTCAAAAGAGCCATGTAATGCTATGTGACATTCTAGGCAGCCATCGTACGGGGTGGCATGTGGAGAGCGAGCACTCGTGCATTCCTGATCCCATCAGCAAAGCCTGCCATGCCCATGATAGGTCAATAGGGAAATTCTGTGGTAAACTGGACGTGGCTGAGTTACACTGAGGGCAAAAGGAAGTGACCATTCATTGCATGTGTTCAATTTAATTATTTAACTCTGTAAATAATCTGGATCACAATTATCATGGCAGAGTTCAGTCCATCTCCACAGGTAAGCAAGTGGACTTAAAGTCAGGTGAGTGGGGCTAGAATCTACCAGCTTCTGTTCTCTCTCTGATCTTTCTCTCAGTGATGTTTACATTTAATCCATCTCTGTCTAAATGCCCATAGCCTAGAAAAAAACATCAACATCATATACTTTCCTGAGAAAGAAAAGAGGGAGATTTGGGAATACTATGATTCTCAAGTGAAAGATTTTATGTAACTGGAGAGAATTGCACTGCTAAGCAATTACATCCAAATGCACAGTTGCCAGTAGCTGCTAAAACCAAACTGTATGAAGCAGGCTGGACGTACATTAGAACCGTGATAGGTGATCTTTTGAGAAATCCTTGTGCTGTTTTTTATCCAGTTGGAAACTGTCATGGGGTTGAAGCTTCATCTGGCTGCATGAACCCAAATCCCACCTGAAGATACCCAACATTGCTTACATAAATTACCAGACATGCTGCTGTGGTATTTGAAAAGCCACAAATCTTGTCAATCAAATGAAGTTCTAAAGAGTTTACTGACTGTCACTTTGGCTCTTCGTTGTGTCAAGACAGAAACATTCCTTGGACACATTTAGAAAGTTGCCTCACCAATCATCCAGTGTGTCATCAATTACTTCGTTCCCTTGCTCAATGACCTACTAATATTCTTTAAGCCATAGCTGCAGTTAGAAAGTATTTTATCTGGAACTACCCCCTGGAACAAGCAACGTGGGAAAGGCCTGCTGTTGGAAATAGCACTGCAGGAATCTGACTGCAGCACTGAAGCCTTAAATCCAGAGAATGAAGAATTCTGTAGGAATATTAATACACCAGATGACATAATTAATTTTTGAAAATGTGCTTTAGTCACTGAACAGTACAATTCTAGAAAATTTTGTGTCCTCTAACCATATTCCAGTGATGTACCTCAGGATGGGTTTAATTTCAAGATGTGGAATAACATTTTCCAAATAATGAATAGAATATGCCAAAAAAAAAAAAAAAGTTTAAAAATAATTCAGGAGCTTTGCAATACAGTCGTTGTTCACCTACCTGGCTGCAAAATCTGTCCCATTGCTTTCCCCTTGTTTTCAGCCCTGGAGTCTGATTACATCCAACGGCACAAATTCAACGTCAGTGGCACACCAGCTGCAAACAAAGCAACACGGATTTCTTCATGCCCAATTGGTTCAGGTATCTGCACAATCTATAAGGGAAGGTCAGGGAAGGGTGGCTTGCTGGCTGATCAAGAAAAACTCCTATCAGAGGAAAAGGCTGTGGTCAGCTCTTCCCTCCCGCACTGTGGTTCCAGCACCTTTGGTTTTTCAGGCCTCTCCCTCATGCTCAGAAGTGCCATGCCTCTGCCTGGTGTCTGTAATGCCTCCTGGCATGGAGAAGCTTTACCTGTAATAAACTTTTGAGAATATATTATTATATTGCCTCATTTCCATATAGCATTCTGTGAGTTTAGGTGGAGGTAGAAGAGAACACCCTACTCAAGCTTAGATCTAGCCTGAGAAAGTTTGCTGTTGTGCATGAAGAAATAGTCACATATTTGAACTAAAACCTTGTAAATATTATTATATTTCAGCCCTAAAAGGTGCCCATGCTCCCTTTGTCATCTTCCAAAGGAGAAGAAATGTCAGTATTGCTACTGTAACATCTATACCAAGAGTTTGCAACCAGTTTCTGAATCAGTTGCCTTTGTCTGACAGGTGCCTGGAACATTAACGGTTTATATTCTCCTGACTGGTCTGTTCACTTGTACCCACTGATTCCTGCACTGGCTCATTCTTAGCCTGCTGCATTCAGAACATGGTAACTCAGAATCCACTGTGTTTTCCCTCTTCTTATTCCAAGAGGAGCAAAAATTATCTTTCATGCGTCAGGTCTCATTTCTAGGCACAAAAAATTCCTAAGAACCTGCAGATTTTTTCATCCATACTTTGCTTTTGTATTTATGTGCACAGTCTTACGCCTACAAAATATCACAAAATGCCTTTCAAAGTGAAGGAATAATATTTGATTTTTCAATCTGCTGTTTCTTTTTCATGGTAATGTCTATAAATTTGGGTAGTCTTCAGCCTCTTACTGAACAGCAGTTCAGCAGATGTTAGCCCTTGTTTCCTGGGATCAGTTCAGCAGTGCCCAAAAGAGATCTGGATTTTTAAAAGGATGCTTAAAACAGGGAAAAATTTGAATCTAAACATGAATCATCCTCTGACTGAAACATTAAAAGAGCTCAATACCATTTTCAGCTCCTCATTAAACACTGGATACACTGTGTCCAAACAAAAGTGTAAACAATTACAGCATGTGGTAAAAGAACCCTATATTCACTTGGGTCATTATCTGTCATTCCCACATTTGATATGCCAAGTTTAGCAAATAGGGATGCATTGGAAACATATTAGCAGCTGTATTTTCAAATGACATAATTTCTGGATATGAGGGTGAATAATCCAAATCAAGTAAGTTATTTTTTCTGCCTATAAAGCGATGCCAATTTTGAGCTGCCATGCAAAATTGCTTTAATTACCATTGCAGGCTCTATTTGTTTACAAATAATGGGCACATATTGAATCTTTTTATTTTTGTATCTTCACTGTCCTGAAATAAACTGCATCTTTTTCAAGATATCAAGTTAAGACATCTTTCTTTGAAATTTTAGGTCGGACCCATCGCTACCTTTGAATAAAAATGATACTAAATTTTCTAACATTTGTCCTTTATTTCAGCCTTTGCTGCCACATGCTAAAGGTTCCATATGAATGCCAGGCCTCTGTAAAAAAAATTACCTTGAGAGTTTTTTTAAAGGTTTTGCATATGTTACAGTAAAATCTAAAAAAAAAGGGAGTTTTCCATTACCAGCTGTGTGGAGACTTTAAAATCCTTGCCTGTCGTGCCATTGCACTGTACATATTTAGTCACATTATACCTAGGAATATCCTTTAATAACAGCTTAGTCATGTTTTAGCCTTCAGGTCAATATCCTGGTGTTTCCAGGAGATCCAAATCTCCTAATAAAACATATTCCCATAAACCCCTGTCTGCTGCATTTAGGGAAGGATGTTGCCAGCTGACAATATAATGCTGGAAGCTATCTTTACTCTGTTTTCCTGAACTTGTTCAAGTGAATTGCTTCACTGCTTCTCACTTCATTCACTAATCCATAGACTGAGGGAACCATGAGATCTCTAGAGCTTTTTGGAATTTCTGGTTCTTCCCTCCCTTTCCCCACGTAATTTTACAACTCTTTCTGAAATACATCAGGAATATAACATAAGCAAAAAGCATTCATGGTAAAAGCAATAATATCTTAAAAATTCTGAGTTACAATGTGCAGCTGCAAACTCACTTTTCTTTGTGGATGTTTGCTTGGGTGGAAGGGTTTTTTTGGGAGAAACACACTGGAAGTCAGATGAAGCATCTAACACAGGAAAAGTATCTTGCAGCAAAAATAATCTTTCTTCATGCATATGGGAAAATACTGCTGATTTACACATTCCACTTCTTAGAAAGCACTCAGAATTCGACATTTCTTTCCCAAAATTTAAAAAGTATGAGTTTTTATCTCAGTTGTTTCAAATGCCTTCATTCCACTTAGCACATTTGGGATAGTCAGGGCTATTCACAGATATAGGTAGAACAGAGCAGTGAGGGTCTAACACCATTTCAGCAACCTTTCAGTGGCACCAGCTTCTCACTAAAAACTTGATCCTATATCATTCCTGGGGTTTCTGCTCCTTTCCCAAAGAAACCTTGTATGTGACCTGAAGTGACTATTATTATTTCTCACAAGTATTATACATACTATCTTTTCAGTATTTTGTGAAAATATTTAGTTGTAATCTTTCACTTGTAGATCACTAACCTTAGTGTCTCATTTAAGTTTTACCTGCCTGCATTTAACAACTCAAAGTTTTCTTTGCAACAGCTTCAGAGCTCAAGTTATCTTGGGCAAAATTCTGAATTTAAAAGTCAAACTTCCTCACAGCTTCCCAGGACTTTCTTTCTGTTGAGGCCTCTGTACTCTGTAAATGAAATGTCAAATCAAGGAAAGCATCTGAGGGTGGGTACATGAGGGTCAGGAGGGTGTGTGTGACAGTGACATCAACTGAGACAATAAAAGGGCTTCCAAGGTACTTAGAAGCTCTATTTTCAAGTCACATTTAAGGGGTCCACTAAACCAATTCAGTGGTCTTTAAATATACTTGACATCAAGAGACAGTCATCTGCTGACATACCCAAGGCAGAAATCTCTTTAACATTCTATCTGGTAAGTATACTCTACTTTTTTCCAGGTTCTCTGGAAGACTTATTAGAATATTTTATCTTTGCTTCTTTACCCATTTTTGTGTTAGTTTCTTTTCAGACTATCTTAAAAAATAAGTGAATATTAGTGAGATCAAACTGCTCTGTTATCTGAAGTAAATCTGTGAAATGAAAAAGTCAGAGACAGTGAATGAGCAATATTTTGAAGTGAATTCAAGTCCTGAATTTATAATCCTGGGTTAGATGGACTGCCAGGACCTCACTGATACCATCATATAAGAGACCATGTTATAAATGCTTTTCTAACCTAGAGCAAAGCCGCAGAAACTATTGCAAAAAATGGCATTGTGGAGTTTTATATCTCATAGGTTTCAGTTACTCTGTATCAAATTTCTTAAATGGTAACAGAAAGATGCCTTTTCTGCCAGCCAATGCTGGAAATTTAGACTAGAAACTGATAGTGGAACTGTGTCATTTCTGCCTGGTGTAGCATCATTAGTGCTAAATATTTTCTAAATATATTCCAAATGGCAGTTCTGATGATGATGCAAAAATCAGAGGGGAATTCATACAGGAAATGCAGGATTATCCTTGAAAAAACCTAGGGGCTTAATTCTGATTTCTCTTCTGTAACTCAACAGGGACTGTCATAACTCAGCAGAGTTATGCCTCTATGCAAAATTGTCAAGGCAAGTGTCAGCCTCTTCATTCTAAAGAAAATGCAAAAGAAATGGAGAAATAGAGAAAGTTTTATTTTATAAAATTTTTCATTTGAGTAGATATGCACAAGCATTCCACTGGACTTGAAGGCTACAAAGTCATAATAATGATGGTGATGACAATAATAATAGTAATAATAGTAATAATAATAATAATTATATTGGAAGAATATGGTACTTTTCACCCAATTATGCAAGAGATAGGTACCTAGATGATGATGATGATGGTGGTGATGGTGGTGGTGGTGATGGTGCAGGGCAGCTAAAGCTGACCAAAATTCAGGGAGTTGGCCAGGAGGTATCAATAAGTTGCTCACAAAATAAATATTAGAGGTAAATCTGTCATTTGTATTCCTTGCTCTAACCCATTTCACAAAAAAATATTTTTCAAAAGCTCTAGTCTGGTGTTCTTCAACTCTTTTTTTTTTCTAACTTAAATTTGTTTGGAAAGAACAGAAATAACTTGAATTACAGACTTTTTGTGTGTTCATTTCTACCTTTGTAGACAAAATGGCTTCTATAAGAAACCTGGCCCGGGCTGCAATCATTTTATGTGCCATGTGCTTTTTTACAACCTCTGATGGAAGGCCAATGGCGTAAGTGCATTATCTCACACTGGATGGCTTTTGCTGCTGCTGAGAACTTGGTGGTTTGTCTGTGCATGGGTGTGTGTGTGTGAATTCTGTCCCTGCTTTTGAACCCTTTGGCCAAGCCGGCCAAACTCTGCCCTTGAGAAACAGATAAAGAGATCTCAGACACTGAGTTCTCACATGTTTTTTGAAAATAGGCAGCTGAGTAGAGGGAGAAAAAAAATGTATAAATCTTCTCTTGTTATTCAAATGGGACAAGCTCCATGTCTCAGGGGTCTACACAGGTGACCATCTTTTGTACTGTGAGAATCTAGCTGTAACTCACACTTGGACACTAACATCCACCAGCTGAGACACAAATCCACAGGGAATCCTGCTTCCTTAGCTCTAGTGATCACAGAAAACTAGCGCTGAATAAATGTCATCGTTTCATTGATCACTTACCTAATATTGTATAAACCCTAAGCTCCTCTACAATAGCTGAAGTAAATGACAGGGACAATATTGTCCCAAAACTGAACTACTTCCCACTTTTGATGCCTTCTCACTGATATAACCAATATCCATTACCAAATCACCACCCACCCTCCCTCTCTCCTCCAGATGCCATTCTACGCCTTACAAATCAGCCAGGCAGCTTCTACAGCTCTGTATTGCGATTCTTTACAAAATTTCCCAAACCCTGACCTTTGAGCCAACTTCTGGAACCCAAGCAAGGCCCCCACGGGCCTCTCTCTCTTTGCTTTCTTTGCTGCAGGAGGAGGTCGGTGAGCGAGATGCAGCTGATGCACAACCTGGGCGAGCACCGGCACACGGTGGAGAGGCAGGACTGGCTGCAGATGAAGCTGCAGGACGTGCACAGCGCCCTGGAGGGCGCCCGCACCCTGCGGCCTCGCAGCAAGGACGACGTGGTGCTGGGCCGGCGGCTGCTCCCGGAGCACCTGCAGAAGAAATCCGTGGATGTGGACAAGGCTTACATGGATGTGCTCTTTAAAACCAAGCCGTAGTGAGAGTAGCCAGAGCGTTGTGTCTTGTCCACGTGAGCGCGTGTCTGTGTAGCATTGATCAAAGTAGGGCGTTTCATTCGTATTTATTCCAGCTGCAGTAAGGATTAAAGGCTCTGTTCAAGGTTGTAGCCCCACTGAGTGAGATATTTCACAACCCTATAATAAAATGTATTTACAATCTACCCAGGACCACTGCTAGGTACTTTTTGGCTGATGTACCTTATAAATTGCCAGCATAAAAGGAAAATGAAACCCAAACCAGTAAGAAAGCTGGAAAACCATTTAAGGCCAGTTCTGCAAGTTTTACTTGGGCAGTATTTGTGTGTAACCACTAGGCCTGCTTGTACTGTTAACCAGCAAGGAATCAATGCAGGGGAGCCTGTCTCCAGAATAGGGCCTAGGCTTAAACTTCATTTCTATTTAACTTTATTTATTTAACTTTCTGCTAGTGGAAATACAAAAATTAAACCCACATCTGTTTTCAGAAGAAGGCCTGAAATCAGATAAGCATTAATTACATAGCAAAAGCAGCAAGATAACAATTTAGGATTAAAGAGTGCAAGCAGAAAAGAAATAGGATAGGAAGGCAAAGCTTAAGATTAAAGTACAAAGGGATAAAATTAAAACGAATTCTGAAGAATTTTGCAAAATACAGAAACGAAGGGAAGGTTTGGTTACCTTCCCCTCCTCCAAAAGATGAAACCCTCTAATTAACTGCAGAAACAGTGGGAGCAGAGATGGTAGCACATATGTAAGCATGGCCCTAACTATAGAACTGGGAAATGATTTTACACCAGACAATTACAACTGAAACAAAAATCTTGTGACATATTCTTTTTGTCCCTCATTTTCTCTCTAAGCTCTCCATCTCTGAACTTCTGTATGTTGTGCTAGACCTCATGTGTAATTTTTTTTTTGTGAGACCTGTGGCTCTCATGAAAAAAAATGACTGATTTCCATATGCAGTTTATTGTAGAAACGGGATCGCAGTTTTCCAGACCTCCAGAATGAGAAACCATTAACATGCAGAAATCAACCTGGGAGAGGAACCATTAGCTGGAATACATTCAAACTCCAGGCAAGACTCACAAAGAATTGTATAGGGAAAAAATCAGTTATGGCAATGATTTTAAAAAGTAGCAAATACAAAATTACTTTGCATGGTGTGTGCACATATGTGCTCGGGAGCCTCAGTCATTTCTGATGAATGAGAAGGTTTTGCCAGCAGGAATTCTGGCGGGTGCCTCCAAATTTGCCACTGGCAGAGCTCAAACCCAGATGAATTTGCTGCTGTAAGCCCAAGTGGCTGCACGGGTGTTCCCACGCTGGCTCTGGTTTGTTTGTTTGATGTCTGGCACACCTTGGGGAGCCTCAGAAACCCCTCCAAAGAACTCCCCACAAATATAAATGCAACCTGCTGAGGGCTAGAGATGTGTGTGTGACTAGAGACCTGCAGCCCATCCTCTCAGCCGCCCTTGTAGCAATGCAGGGGCCCTGATGTTGGGAGCAGATGGCACAAGGGTTCTGGTTGTAGGATCGAGGCCTAAAGGTGCACTTTCTATTTATTCTTTAATCAGGTATCTGTGCTAACTTCAATAAACAAAACTGCATTTTTTTGTACCTATGTCTCACTTATATATTGCCAAATAAAGTGGACCAAAAGCTCTTGGACATTATTTTAAAGCATAAGAACTGACTGGCCTGTGACTGTTTGGGTATAATTTAGCATTTGGGGTAAGACTATTAGGTCATTTCATTTTATTACAGCAAAATGAGCACCAAAGTGATGATGAGAGTAATTTTTGTTTTTTCCTTTCATTCTTCCTGCATACAAAATCCCAGTGGTGGTTAAACAAAAGGTGTTTACCCAGATGTAATATTAATATAATTAATAAGATGTAATATTAATATAATTACTTACTAATTATCTAGAAAGTAAATTTTAAGCTTTTAAGCTTAAACTCTGATCAGTGTAGCAGCAGTTCAAACAGCAAAAAGTTCAGCGTGGGGCAGAGGATGTTATCAAAAGATATTTTAATGCCAAAAAAAATTGCAAAGATTCATCTTCACCTGGTCAAATGTGCAAGTTTGGTCATCTCTCTTTCACAGATCGAGGGGACCAGAAAGAGGATGGTGAGGAATTACAGGGCCCCTGAAACATTTATATATGATAATAAATCTCATCATAGTAAATTGTAACAACAGCAGTACCTGTGGCTCTCATGAAAAAAAAAGGAAAAAAAAAGAGGAAAAAAAAAGAAAAAAGAGGCATGATAAAGGTATATCAAATAACCAGTCCACATGTGACCTCATTCGGGTTGAGGAGAGAGGAAGGATCACCTTGCTTTATAATCTGACAAAGGGCTTTTTTCCAGGACCTGTGTCCTTGAAGGCCTATCCTGTGCAGATGCACTATTTTTCATAGAATTCTCAGTGAAAATCAATTGTGTCTCTCACTGGTGACTCATTGAAACAAAAAAGCACCGATATCAATATTGATCATCAAGGGAAGCTAAACACTAGCACATTTAAAAAAAAAAAAAAAATCAAGCTTGTGAAAATTTAGAAAACCCAAAAATCACAAGAAGTCGACCAGAAACAAGCCAGATTGTGAGATCTGTAGGTAAAACCTCCTGCTGGCTATTTGACTTGTGTGGCTTTTGACTCCTCACCTTGTTTGCACATTCTGACAGCTTTTGTGCCAGCTGCTTGCCCCTCACTGTTCTGCTGCTGGCTTTCTAGAACTGTGTGCTTTGTCACTCTGGCCATTGTTAAACGATGGAAAAGAGAATTCATTTAACAGGTCCACGTCTGTCTGTCTGTTGTAGCAAAGCTGCCATCCTTTATGGGGCATTTGGATATAGCAAAGGCACAAGTTTTTGTTCTCTTGCCCTCTCTTCCCCTCTTGTCCCCAGTGTGCTTAAGGAGCTCTAAACTCCTTTCACCCGGTAGGGAAGTCAAGCCCTGCTTGTATTTAATAATGATACATCAGAGGCTATTTTAGAAAAAAACCCAAATGTTTTCTTTAGATCTGAATCTGTCTGGGGCTCAGTATTGGGTTATTCTCCCTCCTCTGTCCCATGAGGAGTGGGAAGGGCTTAGTGCCGCCTGTGACACTGCAGTACACCGAGGGTGCCTAAACTGCGGGACAGGATAGTCCTGCTGAGGGGTTGTGGAATAACAGCCACGTCTACTAACTGTGTTCCTAAACAGACTGCAGACTACACAGACTCTAGATTTCCTATAGGGCTATGCGAACGCAGAGTTGTAATTAAAATCAGGAATCAGTTTTAGGGTGAAGGTTGAGATATCAGAGACGCCAGCCCACGTAGATATAAACTGTATTATATGGCAGCTGGCCCGCTATCCCCTCAGTGCTGCTCTGCAGGGGAGATGCCGGCTCCACAGAGGAGATCCCGGCTTTCCAGGGAGAGCCCGGCTCCTGAGGGGAGATCCCGGCTCCACAGGGGGCCCCCGGCTATACAAGGGAGATCCCAGCTCCTGAGGGGAGATGCCAGCTCCTGAGGGGAGATCTCGGCTCCTGAAGGGAGATCCCGGCTCCTCAGGGGAGACCCCGGTTCCACAGAGGACACCCCGGTTCCCCGGAGTCGATCCCAGCTCCTCAGGAGGGACCCGGGCTCCCCCGCCCCGCCGTTCCCCATGGCCGTCGGGCGGCGCTCGCTCTCCAGCACCGCCCCGGCCCCTCGGATCGGCCGCCCCCACTGTCGGAGGAGGGTTGAGTGGGGGATTTATCTTGTTTCTACGCGACTTGTTGCGATTTCAGTTCTGTTCATTTATTTCATTCGCCGCGGCATCTTCCCGTTGGGTTTTTATTCACAGACTGCGGGTTTTTCACCCCCCGCCCCGGGCGCGGCCGCTGCCCCTCACGGAGCCCCCGGCCGCTCCCTGGCAACGGCGTCCCGCGCGCGCCCCGCCCCGCCCCACAAGTCTCGCGAGATGCGGGCGCTGCCACCGCCTCCTCCGCTGCGCGGGGGCGGATCTCGCGAGAGGTGGCGGCGGAGCCGGGCCTGGCGGAGCGGCGGCGGG
>VXBN01003443.1:137836-164617 GCA_013397395.1 Sinosuthora webbiana | reverse complement strand
TGAAGTTTAATAAGTCCAAGTGACGNGTGACGAGTCCTGCGTTTTGGTCACAATAACCCCCTGCAATGCTACAGGCTGGGGATGGTGTGGCTGGACAGTGCCCAGGCAGAAAGGGACCTGGGGGTGCTGGGGACAGCAGCTGAACATGAGCCAGCAGTGTGCTCTGGTGGCCAAGAAGGCCAATGGCATCCTGGCCTGGACCAGGAATAGTATGGCCAGCAGGAGCAGGGAGGTTATTCTTCCCCTGTACTGGGCACTGGTGAGGCCACACCTTGAGTGCTGTGTCCAGTTCTGGCCCCTCAGTTTCGGAAGGACGTTGAGATGCTTGAGCACGTCCAGAGGAGGCAACGAGGCTGGTGAGGGGCTTGGAGCACAAGCCATTTGAAGAATGAACCACTGAGGGAGCTGGGGCTGTTTAACCTGGAGAAAAGAAGGCTCAGTAGTGACCTTATCACTCTCTACAACTCCCTGAAAGGTGGCTGTTGCCAGGTGGGGATTGGTCTCTTTCTCCAGGCAGCAACTCACAGAATGAGAGGACACAGTCTTAAGCTGCACCAAGGGAAATACAGGTTGAAATAAGGAAAAAAGTTTTTTACAGAAAGGGTGATAAAGTACTGTAATGATGTGCCAAGGGAGGTGATGTCCCTGGATGTGTTTAAAAAAAGATTGGCACTTGGATGTGGCACTCAGGGCCATAGTTTAGTTGAGGTGTTAGGGCTGGGTTGGACTTAGTGATCTTGGTCTCTTCCAGCCCAGTGATTCTGTGTGATTCTGTGATTTCTTCTGGGCATTGCAAAATGACAATATGGGTTTGTTCCTTTTTGTTTATTGGCAGATGTCCAATTATTTGTTTTACACTTATACAAAGACAATATTACATGTTGCTTTTATTTAGAGAGACAAATGAAAAATGAAGCTCTTTTTATATTTTCCAATTTTCGTGCATCAAAATATTAGTTTCAAATTAACTCAAACTACATTAAGTAATCCAAGCAGCAATCTCAAGAGTTCAAGATTGAATATTTGAGTTTATCCAAACATATTTTTAAAATCCTCAAGAAGAAAACATCCTTAAACAGAGCACAATGGCAGTAGCTTCAAGTGGTTAATGCAAAATTTCAAACAAGAGCTGTGTAACAGAATACTTCACTGAAATCGTACTATTTTTAAATTTATGCTTTTCTAGTACTTATTCACTCAAGTGATCTGTCTGTGCTCTCCTAGATTTTTCTTGCATACATTAACACATTCTTGTGTAATGGAAAGAGAGATAATAGCCAGGTGGGCCAAGCTAAAGGTACTGGTTGTTTGGAAAACAAGAAAGATCAAGAGAATAGTCTCTGGCAGATACTAGTTAATTGCCCATAACAATTGCATTTGACCATTAACAACCAAACTCACACAGAAGACACATTCCTACAATGATCTGACATTTCAACCTCCAAAGGAAAACTTTGTAATTTGATTGAGAGAAAGTAGTTGATTGTAAGAGATAGTCTATGAAACCTAGCACCAGAAGACATCTGTTGACCTTCCCTTCAGTGGGACGACACTTTTTTTTTAGCGACTCCAACAAATGAGCAGTAGGTGATTTCTTGCATGCAGCCACTCTCATACAGAAATGCATCAGTGACATTGATGACACAGCCCTGTTCCGCAGATTATCAGGGTTGCACCAAGGAGGCTGTGGACTTGGTGTCCACTTGGCTGTGGACAGGCAACACCTGCAGTAGAAGGAAACATCATTTGCAGCAGAACCACTCTATGAAGAGCCCACAGCAAAAGCACTACCAATCCAAGTGTATTGATCTTCATGGGGGAAAAAGTCACTCAAAGAGTAAAGTAGGACCCAAGTATTTCCCAAGAAATTTCTCTAATTTCTCCTTGGTTCACCTTTGCAAATTACTCTTACAAGCTTGGTGTGTAAACACATTGGAAACTGAGATGTCTTTCTGAACAGATCCCCTGCCTGAAGATGCTGTTTTTGGCTCTATGTTCTGTTGCTCATTAGGAAAAATAGTGACTGCACAGGTGACAGGTTGCTGGATGCAGAAAAGCAAAGTACACACCATCAGATGCCACCTGCAGATGAGGGTGAAGATTAATCATTTTTGTGTATGAAATAAAACATCCAAGCACTCTGAAGCCATGTCTGGCCAGGCACCTATGGCTTACAGATTTATTCCTAGTAGTCAGTAGGAATAGCAGTGTAGAAGGAGGAAAGGGTTTGTAAGGTCTGGTAGATGAGAAAACCATGAAAGAGATGCACATTCAAGCTCAAGGCTAAATGGATATGAGACAGTATCAGACTCAGATATTAACTTCTGCATAATCAATCTCTTTAGAAGATCCCTTTGTAGACCTAGAGACCATGACTTGGAAATGAGCACTGTGCCACAGCAGCAGTTCAGTTAACTCACCAGCCCCTCAGTCTCAGAAGGGTGCTTAGGCTGAAGAGTATAAGGCAGAAATGTTACAGGTGTCTGTAGGTGACAGCAGCTGTGTTGGAAAAGTCCCATAGACCCATGTGGGGAGCCCAGAGCTAGTCATGCCCAGGTATTAGAAGGTCCTGAACACCAACTGATGCTATCTTCCCATTCCCCAATCTCGTGATGAGAGTTTCACAATGTGTCTAGAAGTGAAGGTGAAGGCAGCATGGGCGGTCATGAAACCATGCTTCACAACTGCCCCACAACATGATAACCAACTCACAAACACTAGTGAAAAGGACCTGCACAGAACCAATGCATCTCTAAGCTCCATAATACAAAGAGACTTAGGAAGGAGAGAGAGAGAGAAGTGGGGAATGCTTCCACCCTGCTACTTTACCCCATTGACCAGACTCATCCAGATACTTTGAAATCTGCTGCAAACATCAGCCATCACTTCTCCGTTTCACAAGACCAGAGCCAAGCAGTGCTACAGGGACTCAAGGTATAACTGAACAAACAGCTGACAAGATGCAAACTGGCCGAGAAAGCTGAATGTTAATGCAATTCCAGACTATGCAAGCAAGCTGTCCCATGGAAAATTTACAGATATACAGTGCTCTCTACTCAAAGGTAGCAAAAACCTCTTATAGGACTAGAACAAAAATATATCTCTGGCTGCCCTTGTCTCAGGCAACTGTTGAAATATAAACAACATGTTTAACAGTGAGAAAGAAAACAGCTTGTTGCTGGAAGTGGAAAAACCAAAATACTGCTTGCATCAATATGTCAAATAAAATAAAATCTATTGGAAGATGGTATAAAATAATAAAAAAACCACAAACCACCAAATCACAGACATTTTCCCTAAGTACAGCTGAATTCTGTGGTTTTGAAATTATATTGTATAGAAAACATAGATATAAGGAGATGATACATCTTTTTGTGAACTTCTAGTTGCTGAAAACTTCTAGTTTTCTCCACTAAGTGGAGTAAAAAGGGAGCAGAAAGTTTAGAAATATTTGTATTAGATCATCAAGAGGGACTTGTTTTTGTAGTATTATTCATAAATTTTTTTTGGTATATTTGTTTTCTAGCTACCAGAGGAAGCTCAGGATGTGTAACTTGGATTATTCAGCAGTCTTTACCATGCTGGTGAAATCAATATTTCTAAAATCCCTAAACCGTGTACGTATTTAAAGTAATACACTTTATGCATTTATTAAGTCTTCCCACATCCTTCTCTCCCCTGGACTTTGCCTCATGTTAATCACGTCTGGATTTTGCTATTGATCCTCAATAGCAATGAGTATCAACACAATTCCTCATATAAAACCCTACATGGTGAGTGATGGTAGCAGGTTGTGGAAATACCTATGTTACTACCTGTAGAACAGAGACCAGCTGTTCTGAAACAATGGAAAAAAGATGTCTGTATTTGTAGGGACACATCTCTTCTATTATCCCCTTCTTGGGAGGCATTGGTTTTGTAGCAAAATGTTCCAATAAAAGTGGTTTGTTTTACAAGTGCTTCTTCGCAACTTAGGCAAAATGCAGAATCAACATAACCAGACTTCCAAACCTGTATGTCAAGTCTGTACATGGCCTGAAGGCTCATAAAATTCAGCTATTTTATCTATTCAAATGATTTGCTAACACTGATATCTAATGATAGTTATTTCTCATATTTATGTTAATTTTCACAAACTCCCTCTGCCCCACGCAATATCAATCCAACAGGTTTCTGCTTAAAATAGCAGCCAGCTCCATTAGTCACATGGAAGTCAAATCTTACCCTTCATGTGTATTCTCCACTCTCCTAACTTTGGGGAAAAATATTTTGAAAAGCAAAATCTAGAGCAATTCCAAATGAGAAAAACTTAAAGATGATTTTATACTAATTTGATACTTATTTCCCCTTAAACCACAAATTATCAAATTAATGTATTTTTGCACTGTGATTTCTGGTTACATATAGAATCACAGAGTCATAGAATGGTTTGGATTAAAAGGTATCTTAAACTCCAAGCCCCCTGCCATGATAAAGAACTCCCACTAGTGCAGGTTACTCAGAGCCTCATTCAGCCCGGCTGTACACAGTCCCAGGGATGGGGCAGCCACAGCTTCCCTGGGCAATGCATTCCAGGCCTCTCCAACCTCATAATGAAGAATTTATTCATGACATCTAATCTACCTCCTGTCTTTCAGTTTGGAGCAATTTCCCCTTGTTCTGTCACTACACGCTCTTGTAAATAGTCTTTCTCCACCTTTTTTGTAGGTTCTCTTCAGGTACTGAAAGGGTGCCAAAGCCTTCTCTTATCCAGAGTGGACAGTCCCAATTCTCTCAGCCTCTCCTCATAGAGAGGTGCTCCATCCCTCTAAAGAAACATGCGGTATTAAAATTGCAGTCTTGGCTGCAGAACTAAAGTGCAGTGATGGCAGATTCTGCAGAAGCATTCACTTCTTCTGTTTTCAATAACAAGTGTCTATCCCTTCACTAGAAGCATATAGAAGAGGTTTTTCACATGTTTCATGTTTTTCAGGACTGAGGCTCCAGTAGTAGAAATTAAAAGTTTGCCTGTTATTTTTTTCCATTAATTCTTCCACCTTTTTAAATTTGATATTTTGGTAGCCTGGAAATGCTGAGTGGAGCTAGTGACTCAACTAGATATAATCCTGATTAATAGTGATGTAAAAGTAGAATTAGGGTATATGTTAATGACCATATCAAATCCAAATCATTAATAGTATTTATCTCATGGAAAGTGCTAAATGCTAATGCAAAAATACTTATAAGCCTTTCAGTTTCTGTTATGAATTGTTGCCATATCATATATTACACTGTATTTAATTTTCTGCCCCAAGCAATTTTTTTTTTGTAAGCTTGTTAATAGATAATTCATCTACTTGTAGCTTCATCTCCTCTGTTGCTCCTCCAACAGACCCAGGTTAGCCTCAATTTGTCAGGGAAACTGTGTCTAAAGCAGTTTATTTCTGGTACTGTCCTCAAGATTCAAGGTTCATTGTATTGCCATGTAATGCTAAGATACATAATTCTGTGCTCAAGTGGACAGACAATCAACTCTGATGATCAAACCTTTTTCCATACTAGGCTTCATAGAGGTTATTAAATACATATTTGTGTAAGATGGCTCTTTGTGGTGAGATCTTCAATACTTGGAAACTTTTTCACAGTTAAAACAATAGTGGCACATCTTGGTTTTGACTGACATGTGTTTAAGGGAAACACCTTCATTTCAATATTAACTTCTAACAATATTAGAGTGTTATGAGGTATAGAGCATTAGGTTTTAATTAGGTTTTAAATACGCAGCTAGGTCTTATTTTGTTATGTGGCCATGCCATAACTTCTTGGCCTACTTGTTGGATAAATAAAGAGGGCCCATCAATGTACTTTTAAAATTACAAGCTTTTTCTTTCCATGAAGGCTTGACCTGAATGTTCATTCTCTCGTACTTCTACCCAATCACCATTCAGATTTACGAATTTTAAGCATGGTGCAGGCCTAGCCATCAGAACAATGACTAAAAATATTGGATAGTTCTCAAATATAAATACTCTTATAATTAAAGGAAGCATTTAAATAATTATAGTGATAGGATTGGTAACACAGACTTGGTAACTGGCCACATTATCTGAGCTGCTGAGTTATATTTGAATTTCCCATTTGTTGATTTCTGTACAACAAAGTAAATTGGCTGAAAATGAATATACATATGTATTTGAATCAAACTACATCAATCTCTTCTCCTTAACTACATCGATTTGAATTTTCACAAATTATTTAGCTCATAATTCCACACATCTTACCTTTTCCTATTAACTGTGCAGGCAAACATTACTGTCAGAGGAAGGCATTGTCAGAGGTTAGGTGGAGCTTGGTGTGTGAAAGAGTAAATGTTGCTAAAGCTCATTACTTGAAAAATTACAAACTAGGAGGACAAAGAGCATCACAGAGGTGCCGGAAAGTAAGTGATGCCTTGTCCCAACAACAATGCAGAGGTCAATTGACACTGCTGCAATTGTCCTAAACTTCTTGCTGAGCCTTCCTTCAGGGATAGAGATAGATTTTGTGCTATCAGCTTGTCTGGTGCCATTCATGACTGCATGAACTATAAGGCTCTGGAAAGTGCTGACAGGTGGCACCTGAAAGATGGGATTTGGCACAGAAATCTCCCAGCTAACTATAGGCAAGATGATTTCACATGTGGCTGGAAGATGTCACATGGAAATCCCTCCCCAGTTCTGTGGAATCAGAGCAGCTGCACTGGGGGAATATCTAAACACTGCTTATCATGTGAATGATGTTTTTGGGTTCTAACCTCTTGCTTCTGCCACCAGATTGGCCCCAGTTGGGCAGAGAATCTCCGTGTGGAGTGGTGCTGGGCAGCGTAAAAGTCACTGACTGCTCTCAAGTTCAATATGGTCAACTGATGGTGCAAGTTTGTTTGTACCAAAATAAACTGCAGGCCTCTTGAAATATCTGTAGGGAGATACGCAGTGCATGGTGAGTAATTTCATAGCTGGAGCCATTCTCTCTCCTCCTGGCATGCTGCAGTTTTAACACCCAGGTGTGTGAAATGGATGCATTGGCAACTTTGTCACAGACCACCAGGTCTTATGGCTTGCCAATGGCTCATTATTTTCCCTGGCGTTCTAAACAGGTTAGGAAAGCAGAGTTGTATACAAATCATTGCAGATTCCTGCTTAGACTCCCATAGTTAGTAATTTCTGGATGTGGGCTTTTTTGTAGATTATAAAGGGCTTTTTACAAATTAACTGCATTTTTGCTGGAATACTCACAAAATCTATATCTTGGATTCCAGCCATCCTGAATGAGACTAGTAGGTTCACAATTTTATGAGGCAGTTCACCTTCAAATTTAATAGTCTTAAATTGTAAAAACCTCCCCAAATTAAAAAACCTACAAAACAACAACAACAACAACAACACCACAAAAAAACAAAACAAAAAAAAAAAAAACAAACAAACAAAAAAAAAAAAAACCAAAAAAAACAATTAGGAGATGATCTGTTGAAAACATCTCTGATTTACCTAAACAAAGTTGAAGTACTGTACTGTCCATATGAACTCAACAACATTAACAACTGCAATAAAACAAGCTGTTCTTGAAATGATTCTTCATGTCACCTGATCACTTCGCAAAACATGATGTTGCTAGCATTTCATAGCTCAATCAGTCTGAAAGAATACATATTGCCAAAGCTTTTTACAATGGAAAAAAGCCTCCTGGGATATCCCAACACTATACATTACAAAGCAAGTGAGGGAAAAGTAAGTCTATTTTGTTAGTTTAGATGCAGAATCTTCTGGCTTGACGTCATCTGTTAATAGAAAGACCACGTATAAGATATGTGATTTTGCACAGGTTTTTGTCTGGAGTTGTTTTTTAATATGTTTAAAGTTTTAAAGAGTTTTAACTTCAGATATTTTATTTACATATATGCATAGACATCTTTTTTATTTGCACTCATGAAGACACAAAAATCATCTTCCCTAAACAAATGCCAAAGGACCACACACTGACAATGGTTCTGAGGAGCAACTGCACTGCATCTTGTTAGAAAGTGTACTTATTTTTTATTCAGCCTGGGCTGTAGTTATTTCACTTTCGAAAGCAACTCCTGTCAATAAGTTCACACCTATTAATTTTCCTAGTAGACTTCACTTTGGAATGTGCAGATTTTAAATCAATTGGAAGCTGTAAAAACCTACATAAATTTCTGCAGCTTTATACCTCAGTCACTGAGTCAGTTAGTGATATTTATTGTTTTCTATTTGCATTGCTTTTAGTTTATATTTTAAATTGTAATGCAAATACTTACAATATTAGGCTTATGCCCTAGTGCTTTTATAAGCCACAGAGTTTGTACATTTTTGTCTCTACTCCTATGGTTTTGAGATTTTTATCTTGTTTTTCTTGCACGTTCAAGAGATCAGGCCTCTGCCATCATTCATGGCTTCATTCCACATGGATACACAAAAAGTGCCAAAATCATTTTCGAAAGGTTTCAGCTTAATTTAACTTAATCACTTTAACCAATGCAAAGCCTTCTTTTCTGAGTTATATTTTCTGTAGAAACTTAAACTTTAGAAAAATTAGAAATGGAGGGCTGGGATGCCTTGTCATTTTGCTGACTGACAGGGTCTGACCACATTTATGTTGGCTGTTTGAAAGCCTAATTCTGCTTTTGTATTTGGTTTAATCTACAATTATAAGACTGTTTTTCTACATGGAGATCCTCCAGAAAAGAGTGAAGTTAATGCTTTATTTCCCCAGAGGTTAATCCCACTGCAAAGCATCTATTGAATCCCTGTGTAGATGCTTTAATTTAGAAGTCAACGTGGCTTCAGTCCAGTAGAGCTGAATGAAATCTCTTATGGAATAGGCTAGTAATGGTTCCTTTCCTTCTGAATGAGGGAATTCGCATGAAGCCTGAGGAGGCTGTAACTTACCCTTATTGTTCCACACCTTTGGCTAATTTGTCCTACCTCCCCAGACAAAGTAATTGTCAATATATTACAAATTATACTTCAGTACCAACATTTTTAATCTGGTAAGTGATGGCTTTTCATTTGGAGTAAGCATGCTAATACGAAATATATATTTATAAGAAATAATACACAATCCTGCTAAAGAAGTAATTGCCGATATGTAATGAAAGTGGGATATTAATCTCCTCATAAGTACCATGGAGTTTGAATTATCTGATGGCTTGTGATAACCTGTAAAAATTATAGATAAGCGGGGTGGGGAAACAATCACCACTTCTTTCTTGTAATAGTTTTAGCAATACCTTCCCTCTTTATCTGGAAAGCAGTTAAAATTGTGTACAAAATCATTCTGAAGACTGAAAAATAATATAATACAGCAAGGAAATTGAAGATTGCAGAAGGTGATCCCCATCACCACTACCAGCTTCTGTTCTCACAAGCCAAATTCTGGGAACTTTTGTCTTAGTAAAATCCCGAAAGAACTTCTGTATTTGTTCAAGGAAGCTAGACTTGCAGAATGTGTCCTGTTTCTGAATATTAGGAGTCTGAAAAAATTATAAGCAAAGGTCTGAAAAAATTTACCCCATGTTTTTCCCTTTACATCCTGCTGGGTCCAAGAAGGCACCCTGCCTCGCCAGTGCAAGCGGATGCACGTGAGATCCCATGTCCCCTGCATGGATCAGGTTGTCTCATGTTAGGCACTTTGTTAAAACCAGACTGGCTGGAAGCGCAAGAACCAAGGCCTCGTTGATAGCATTTGTGTTTATTCATCTGAAACACAGCATCTGTAGGGTAGGAAAATGCTCCTAACACCACAGGAAAGGATTTTAGCTTTTGGATTTCAGGTATAATTCTCTTATATTTTGCTGCTGGCCTGCTCTGAAGAGTATGTATTCACTCTCTAAACCTTAAAAACCTGCCAGAACATGGGTGACTTACCTTGTATGATCTGCCACAAGGGACTAATCTCAGCAAATGCCTATCCTCTTCCTCCAGGTTTATGTTAGCCCAGCAGTTGGAAGTATCGCGCCAGAAAACCTTGAGTCAGCTACTGATCCCGAGCTGAGTCCCATCTGGTGCTCCAGAGGCAAAGCAGGTATGCTGATGCTTAAAAGTCTCTGTGAAGGCCATATATCGCTTCACACAGAATGTGTTATCATTATGGAGAATACTTTCTTTGTATGTTTGGAGACAAAGGTAATTGCTATGCAAAGATCACACATGTTTTAAGGCTCATTGGCCAAATTATAATTTCCTATTTCCTATTTGCCATCTCCAGGCAGAGAAAACTGAAAATCCTGTAACTTGACACAACAATATGTAAATCTATTTATTTGCAGGTTCCAAGTGCTGTGAGCTACAAACATAAAAGTCACTAGGCAACAGTTAACACAGATAAATTGTTTTCCTTTATTGCAGAGAAGGGTAGGTACATACCTCCTGCTAACAGCCATGGACTTCTAGCTAGTGGTTTCTTTGACACAATCACACAGTCTTTAAATAGATAAATAAATAAATGAACAAACAGGAGGACAATAGGCAAAAGAGGACATAATTATTTGGTGTAATCATTTTTGGCCTTGAATATGCTGCTTATGGGAGTGAAACCCAAGGGGATTAAGAATGAGCCATAATAGGAAAGAGAAACAGTAGAACAATATAAATTCCCTTAAGAGAATTCATAGCATTAAATAATAATAAAAAATAAGAAATACTTGAAATGTTGGGAATGTTTACAGGCAAATATAGAGCAATATCCAGTTGTTCTAAGCAACATATGTGCTTCGTGTGTGGTAAATGTCAGCCTTTGTTCCAAAGAATTTGAAATAAGAATAGTATAGGTGGAAAGCTACAGAACATCTTTTTCCCCTGGGCTTTGGGAAATCTCTGTGTGTTCAGATTGCTATGGGGTCTCTGTTAGAGTAGGAGGTAAAACAAGATTCTCAATCCTCCATTGCTTTGACTGAAAGAAATTTCACACCTGTTGCACTTCTAGCACTTTTCATGCCAATTCTTGAATTTCCCAGTTACTGCTTTTAAGGACCCTTCTTAACTCAGATATTTATATTGTTCGTTCACTAACAAAAGAATAAATCATGTGTCAGTGAAGTGGGATACTAATAATCATATGAAAAAAGACCTCTGATTAGCCATCTGAACATCCTCAGGAGAGAAATGCACACATCCACATGCGAAATCAGATGTTACACCAAAAGTATGAGGAGCTTGTGAAAGATTTCAACATCAACAGCCTTTCAGTCTGTTCTCTGAATTCCCATCTCCTGCCATCATCACTGGTCTAAAGCTCTACGTAAAATCCACTGTTTCAGCAACAAAATACCAACAGACTGTTACAGAAAAGCCAGCGTGAAATGTTTGCCTTTTCTTAAACTTAAGCCTTCTCAGAAGAGTCTTAGCCATCAAAATATCCTACTTATTAATTAAGAATCACAAAGAGAAGACAGCTCAAGAACCACATCAAGTAGTTAACCAGAGCAATGAAGGCTCCAGAGTTAGAAGACTCTTTCCAGGTTATTGCAAGACTGGGTGGCAGCCCTACCTGATTTCTGTGGTCAGTGGAGGGGCATTAAGCTGTAACCTGGCAAGCAAGTCACACTCCATTAGGAAAAGTTAGGACAAGCATTTTTTTCTCTCCCAAGGAGGATTTTCTCTTGCACCATGCGAGACTCTGAAGGCCCTCACTCCTAAACAAGGACCAATTTGGGATTAGACACAGTTGTGAGAGTCTGACGTTAGTACCAGAAGAGATTGTAATGAATGGTATTGCAAAACAGAATTGATATTAACAGCTGGAGGCAAAGAGGGAATAGCAAGAGGAGTGCATCAAACTTTCCATGAAGGAGTGATAATCCTTAAGAACATGTATGACTAGACAGTTCTGGTGATCTGATTCCCAAGATCACCTTTCAAGATCAGCACAAGAAGAAAAAAGATGTTCTGGAAATCGGGAACTACTTGACAAAAGAGTGAGTGATTCAGAGATTCCCCTTTTCAGTTACCACTCTACAAGAAGTTTAGTAATGCTGGAATTCAAAAGAAAATACAAAAACGTGCCTAAGAAAAATGTGTCTTTTGTATTCTCAAACCTCCCCAAGTACTCATTCAGAGTGAGGAAGAAGCAATATTTTAGTTCATCTAACCTTTAATTACACATGATAAGTTCCTGAAAGCTCAGCTTTGTTATTGATTCTTGTTGTGGGTAATTCATTATATCTACAATCTCCTATGTAAAAACTACTAAAGTGAAACTAGGGATGGTGCTTTGATGTAGACATTTTCACAATATTTCAGCAGCAAGCAGAGTTAAAATAAGTGAATAGAAAAACAATCATATTAGAAACAGTAAAGTGACACCAGAACAATTTATTGTGGAAAAAGAAGACTGGCACAAGTTTTTCTGAGCTTTTTAGGTTGGGTTGTTTGTTTGGGTTTTTCCTTTTTTTTTTGTTGTTGTTTTTTTTTGTTTGTTTTTTTGTTTTGTTTTGTTTTGGTTTGGTTTGGTTTTTTTTTGTCTTTCTTATTCCGTTTATTATTTGTTCAGCTCAGTTTGCTTCTGGTTCACTTAGCTTTGACATATGACTAAACAAAATTGCCAAGGGCACATAGATGATGGATGACACAGTGATGGCAGACTTATTTTCATTCCAATTCTAAATTCTTCTAAACAGGACATTTTTCTTTCTACCTTCAACATCCTGCATGTGTGAAAGTGGAGAAGTTCACCTGATCTGACTGTGGGGGAAGAAAAAGGAAGGGAAAGCTAGACTGCATTTTTGTAGCAATATAAACTTTATTTAGATTCTTCACCTCTAGCAGTTATCATCCCTTACAAAAGTACAAAGAGATATGGGTAAATGCTTTTGCCTTCTGATGTGTTGCATGGTGATCTTAATGAGCTTCTTTCTCTGTCCTGTTCAGGAAGCAAAGAAAACCACAGCAGAAACATAACAGACTTGAAATTGCTGTTGCAGTGGTGAGCAGAGTGCTGGAAATAAGTGGCAGCAGGAGACCAGACTATGCAGCTCAGCAGGGCCAGCATTATCAGTGAACATAGAGGAAAGGCTAAAGAAACAGGAGTCTGTTATTCATACCTCATGGCTGCTAAAGGAACTTTGTGGTTCCCTTGTGTGTGTGTGTGCTACTTCTAACTGTGGCCAATGGCACAGCTGCTCCAAAAAGAAGGAAGATTTTGCCAAATACCAAATACCAGAGGTAATTACTTAGGCCAATGGCATCTTTTCCTTCATGTCAGACCTCCCTTTACCAGGTCATGGAGAAGATACAGTTTTAATTTTTGTCCCTTACTTTTTGCTAATAAGCACCTCCTGCCTTACCAGTAGTAATAATAGAGATACTAGTTTTGAAGGTTGAATGCACTACTCCCCCCAAACACACACGGAGACTTTCTGAAAGGGATAACTTGCTGCAAACTTCTTGCCAATGAAAATGTGCAGGGTAAATGTCAGAATTTTTTACCGATCCACAACATTTAGGACCGTATAATTACAACGTTGCATGAACTTTTTTTTCTTAAAGAAAGGCCTGATAAAACTAAATATGTTCACTGTAGCACATGATTTTTGCCCCAGTATTTAAGACACATTTTGAAATTCCACAGAATTCTCTGAGGTGAAACAAATGTGAGACATGACAATCTTTTGTCACTCCTGAAAAAATGGGCAAAATCATGAAACCTGTAGAACTTGAAGCGTTTGTAGGAGATTTTAAAACCTCATATAATCTGCTGCCTGGCCCATAGACAGACATAACTATGAAAAGCACACTAACTAAGCACACTGACTAGACCTGCAAATCTTGCAATCATAAGAAATGACAAAACCTCTTCAAATACATTTTGAAGTTCTCTTAAAACAATGGACTTCAAACGCCCTACAGATTTGGCAGACTTCTACCATTACTGCTTTATTGTCTTATCTTTGCACTTTTTCTTTTATACCTTCCTTCACAGGAAGGCTTACTCCCTTAGCCCTCTACTATCTCTTTTCTTCTTTTCTTACTTGTCCTGTGACCTTTTTGTTCTCCTCATCCTTCATGCTTTATTGTCTTATCTTTGCACTTTTTCTTTTATACCTTCCTTCACAGGAAGGCTTACTCCCTTAGCCCTCTACTATCTCTTTTCTTCTTTTCTTACTTGTCCTGTGACCTTTTTGTTCTCCTCATCCTTCATGCCATCATCAGTGTAAATCAGGCTGGTAATCACTCTTGGTTTGAGCCTATCATCATACCCCATCAATAAATTTGGCATAAATCACTGGCAATGTTACTCATTTTTTGGAGGAGTGCGAGAGAAGATATTGTTTACATTAAAATAGGACTTCAACTCCCTAGTTTGTTGTTGAGCCAAGCTTGGAGAGATGTTAGGGAAAGGCAAAATAATCAATTTGGACTGTACATCAATCTTCAAGATCAGATGATTTTTTAAATTGCTAGTCAGAATCTCTTTTGTTGTAGGAGGATTGGAAAAAATTGCTTTCATTAGAAATTTCTAGAGTGAAGTAATCTGTCCTATTTTTTAACATATAATTATCAATATTTGGCAAAGATGAAAATGACCTCTTAGAAATTAATGCTTCTGTAGGGAAAAATTGACTTGCTGTGCCTCCAAGGTCCACAATATTTGGAGAAGATAAGTCCCTGAACAGAAGCGAGCATGAAGTTGAAGAAATAAACTGCAGGAATGTTTGGTTTTTGGCTAGTGAATCACACAGAGCACTTAGGACTTTTACTCTTCAAGATAACTTTTCAAAAGACTGATTTCTGTTTCATTTTGCAGTTTTTTCTCATGAGTGTTGTTGTTGTTTTGTTTTGTTTTGTTTTGTTTGCTTGTTTTCCCCAAACAGAAAAGGATTTAAATGGTACTAGTGAGGTTCAGACATCCAACTTAAAGAAAAAAACTCAACAGCTCAACTTTTCTAATGATCCTAATTTCTCTGTTTCCCTCATAATTGATAAATCAGACAGTAGGATAATGCTGCAATTTCCAGACACGAGCAGCTGAAAAATGTAATTGCTGAGTGGGAATAAGAAGTTTTTTCAAGAGAGACTGGCACTTCTAGAGTGTCTTTTCATTCACTCCTCATTGCTTCACAGCAGCGGCTCTGTTCTTCCAGGCTTTAAACTGAAAAACGACAGCCTTTAGGGAAATCTTTCATACATTGTTTCTAAAGCAGCCCAAGCAATCAGTTCCTGTAGTGCTGCACTCCATTAACCCTTTGTAGATATTTCAGGATAACAGAAAACTAAAAGACAGAGATGGAAAGTAGCCAGGCAAACTAGTCTGATCTCAGTAGATCAACTCTAAGTGAGACTACATTTAAAATACACAATGCAGCATAGAGTTTAATATTTAGAAACTAGCTCAGAAGGCATGCTAAACACCACAAAGACACTAGTTCATATCCAGGAAAAGTTCTAATTTCTTACTGTACAGTGTAAACATGCACTGAATTCCACAGAAGAAATATCGATCTTTGAACACACATTCTTGCATAACCTTGACAACATGACTTCTTGCACATTTCTCTAGGAGGTATTTGCTTTTTTAATGTTGCTGTTCAAGAAAGATCCTTTGTCCAGCTTTTCTGTGACACCTAGACTACATCTTTTCCACAGTCTCCTATAGACCATTTCTTTCCTGAGAAGAGAGGAAAGGTATCCTTCAAAACTGAGTGTTACTTTAGCCCTGTGTTTGGCCACTTTAATAGCTCTTCCTGATATATGGCAAAGGTCAAGTTATGACTGATGAATTGATTTTGGAGTATTCTATGTAGACTCATTATGACAACAAATGATGGTTTTCAAAATAAAACCTGGGCCATGATAACATGACTGTTTATGACATATGATTTATATGTCATAATATGCAGTCAAAACTCTTATTTATTATTTAGCATAAGTACATAGGGATAAAGCTTTCATAGTTTAAAATACATATTTGGAATCTTTTTTCAGTCAATTTTATTGCTCAAAAATATCCTGAACAACTTAATCTAGTTGTACTTTGAGCTGAGGGTTGAACTTTGAACTCCAGAAATCCCTCCCAATGTACACTATCTTATGGTATGCTGACTATATATCAATAAATAAGCTGACTAACCCTGAATGTTACATTCTGTCATACGATTTTTCCACTAAGAGTGATCTACTTTCTCCCTTCTTCACCCCACAAATTTATTTAATCAGAGAGTTAGAGTCTTTCTTTGGGAAAGTCTCTTGCTTAAGTAAAAGTCAGCACTGAAATTTCAGACCAAGTTAGTCAGGGTACCAGGGTGCATCCATTCCTGGAAATCTTTAAGAACTGCCATTCCTCTTGGAAACCTCCTTTGAACTTCATTATATTAAAATGAATTTTTCCATATGTCTACCTGGGATCTTCCTCTTTTTTATTTATATCTATTGTGTCTCTTCCTGCCTGCAGGCACCTCTATGAAGGTTCCATCCCCTTGATCCCTTCTCCAGAGGCACTGGATTACTGTCAGGTGATCTGAAGCTGTCTCTGCTCGAAGTCCTGGCCCCATAGCATCTCCTCATAGGGTGAGTGCTCCAGATCCACTGCCCAGTGACCATCCCTGAGTGTCTCTAAATTGCAAGCATCATTGCCATGCTGGGAGACTGTAAACTGAATTTGGTAACTGCATAGGGACTAACATCCTGAGCAAAGGTGAATCATCATTTTCCTGAGTGCGTTGTTCCTGTAGCCCAAGAAAAAGATAGTTTTACTTGCTGTCCAGAAGCACTGCTGGCTGATATTTCCTTACTGCAGAGTTGCAGAGCTGCTCCCCACCTGATGAGGCCCATGTCTGTATCACAGCAGGAGGCATGGTTATTCCATCTCAAGTGCATGGTTTGGCATTTGTCCTTGGTGAATTTCAGGTTCCTGAAATTCTGTCAGGTTCCCCTGAATATCCATCTTGCCTTCCAGTGTGTGTTAACTGGCGCTCCTGGATTGAAGTTATAAATGGACTTCTTACGCCAAACTCTTTTGGCTTATTCACAGTGTTTTAAACAGCATATATTTCAGGACAGACCCTTGAGGAACACCACCTGTAACCACCCTGTACATGAAACATGAACCAGTAACTACTAAAATTATCCAGCTAATTCTGTCTCTTCTTTTTGTCCACAAACCTACAGCCTGACATCCCAGGCTAATAGCAATAGATTATATCTACCCATTTTGTTGCCAAATTCTGCCATTTTATCAAAATGTCATGCGTGATACACCCTCAGCATCCCACACTGACTTGGTCATCAAATTCTGTTTCTTCATGTGCCCAGAAATGTGCTTCAAGGGAACTTGGTCCATTTTGCATCCAAGTGAAGCTGACTGGTCTGCACTTCCCAGCATGATCCTTTTGGACTTTTTTGAATAAAAATGTGACATTTTACTTTCTGCAGTTGTTGCAGATTGCCTAGGATCTTCATGACCTTTCAAAGATAACACAGTGAAGTCTTTCAAAGACATCGTCTGTGCACCCTTAGACATAGCCCTCCAGGTCCCATGAAAATTTACGGGTTAAGTTTCTTCAAGTGGCTCATAAACAGGATCTTGTCCATTATTGATTTTTATTTTTGAAACTCGCCTTTAGAAAAAAGTCTTGGGAGACCTTGCTGGTAAAGGGGAAATGGAAAAGGAGTTCTGTGTTGTTAGAGGGCAAGACAACATAAAATACCTAAGTGTCTATCTCTAAGTAGTAAATAAGAGAGCAGCCAACATTGATCTTTAAAGCATTGAGGGATGCAAGCTAATGTATCATTGTGAGACATGATTCTCTTATCAGTTGTATAAGCTTGCAATCATGTGCAAAATTTCTGCATGGGATAAAAACCTGACTATTTTATCACCAATAATAAAACCATCATTTTCAGGGTTCCTATGAGTTTTTTGAAGCCTAGATGTTCCTCAGTGCAGTAATAGAAGAATGTTGGTTATTATTTCCACTTTACAAATTCATTTTGAAGAAATTTTACCTTGAATTCATAATTAAGGTGTATTTTGCTGATTGTGTATCCAGATAACAAAAGGAGCATAACATTTCAGACTAGTTTGGAAATTGAAGGCCTCCTTAAAAAATAAGGGAATAAAAGAACTTGTACTGGATCACAGCAGGAGCCATACAATCCCACTCCTGCCAGCTGCAGCCTAAGAAAATAAATCATTCACATACAGGAAACACTCTTTGTGAAAGAAAGGAGATAATCATGTGGGTTTTTTTATGTTTTACAGTGTGGGACCACATATAAGACAGGATAAGAACTCCTGAGATTAAGAAAGAAATCGTATTGTTCTGTCATAATGATTAGAAATGCTTATGAAAATCAGCACAGAGACCAGGGAAAGTGATGACATCAGCATTGGCATCTACCAAGTATATTAGGCTTAGATCTTTAAAGCTGCTTAAAGGACTTGGATATCATTCCTCAGTAGCATGTAGGTTTTAACAATTAGGATTGAGCACATCTAGGGGGAAGCTAGCTGCTTAAACAGCTTCTAAGATTTTGAAACATAGAAACAGAATACATGGTCTAATTCTGAAAACACCAAAAAAGGAGCAACTTTTCTCTTGTCAATAATCTGATTAACTCAATGGGACTGCTGACATGAATACAATTACCTCATACATAAATAAGCATTTTCAGGTTTCCACATAACNAAAAAAAAAAAAAGAAAAAAGAAAAAGAAAAAAGAAAAAGAAAAAAGAAAAAAAAAAGCTTTAATAATGAAATCTCATTACTTGCAAGTGTCTGTTTACAAATGTTTGACAGTAAGCTTACTGGCAGAACAAATATGGTGTCAACAGAATATTGCTTAGCTATGTTTAGGAAGTGGTAAAATACACACATTATGAATTAAGAAAAACAAATGAAGCACTTTTTTTAAGCTATGAGTCTAGCACTTCAGTTATGCAAGTGCACTTTACAGTTGGGATGCAATTCAATTTGATGAAAGATCCTTTAAACTGAAAAGGTCTTCTGAATAAGAATACTCAGTGGAAAATAATGATCTAGCAAGAGTTTAGTTTTGGAGTCTTCCAAACATGAACAAATATCTACTTTTTTAAAGCTTTGTCTTTCAAAGAAATGTTGTCTGGACACTCCCACAGTGAAGATTTTTTTTTGTCATCTGATAAAGCAAAATTTCTCCAGGTAAAATGACAAAAATATATTTTCTAAATTCAGGCAGTAAAATGACATTTTTCATGATCCAAAGAGGAGAAAAAATTACCTTGTCAGATATCCAGCTGTAGCTGACTCTAAGCAGTCAAAAAGCAACATGATTCCATTTGAAACTCTGTTTCCTTGCAATTTATATTACAATTTAATCACTGGACTTTTTAAACTGCGTATGTTTCTACCTACTTATAAACAGGACTTAATCCACATACAGAGGGCACAGAGCTTGAACTCTGTGAGCAACATATTTACAGTTTTAGAAAGTATTTAAACCCACAAACCTCAGGAGTAACAGAACATGATGCCTTATGGATGAGTGATTGTGTTCTCTGAGTCATGCTTTTATGAAGAGCCAAAGCAAATGACTGTATACTAAAACTCTGGTGATTGTTATGTACTTTTACTCCCTAAGATATTTACCCCAACCTGTGATGACTTCCAGCAATAATTAAAAAATTACTTCCCTGTCTGTGTCTGTCCAAGCTGATGGCAAATTTGGGCAAAAATTCACAGCATGACTACCTGTGTTTTTCATAGTGGTTAAAATAAAACTTCAACTATATATTCCTATTATCACAGTACCCATTATCTCCTCTGCCTTTTGTCTATTAACAAACATGAATGAGAAGACAAACTCATTTTCACAACCAAACCAACAGTTTTGGGATATACATACAGAATACTATGTGAAAGGAAGTGAAAACGGAGAAGTAATAGTAATAATAATAATAATAATAATAATAATAATAATAATAGTAATAATTTGATTAAAAGACTGGAAAACATACTTATGAAACACAGCATTTCTCAGACATTCATTGTCTTTGTTTGGAAAGAAGGTTTTTTCTTCTTTTTTTAGGTATTGACACTTATAACAAATCTTCAGCCAGTGGCCAGACTGAATCTGAAATGTCTGCTGGCTGATAAGAAGGAGGCAAGATACCCATAGACTACCTAGTTTTTGCATCTTTAACATTTTTATCACCACCTTCACAATACTTCCTATATGATAATTTCTTAATGGAAGCAACTGTGGAGGAAACATTTTCACTAATAGTTTAACAGTTTTGTTATGAAAAGTAGCAGAACCAAAGATATGTTTCCATGTTATTTTGGTGGCATTATCTAAAAAAGCTCCAAGGACATTTGTAGCAGAAATTCTACTCATACCAAAGAATTGAAAAAACAAAGGTAACTGATGCCTACAGCAATATAAATAGGTTTGCAGTATGAAATGTTTTTCAGGATTGAATTGATGCTCAGCACCACTGTACAACAAACATGTGTAAAAAAATCATGTCGCTAAAGATGGAAGACTTGCTGGTAACCATTCTAATTCTGCATAACATGGAACAACAGCAGCCTGTTCTCTTTTATGCTAAATGGGACTATTCTCTTTTATGTCTTTTCTACATGGAGGTTTGAAACCAAGCACAACAGTGAAGCTGACCTTCTCTTCAGCTTCTCCTACTTTGTTTTAAAGTGAGTCTTAATGAACATCTTTGTTCATTTGGACAATGCTCTTGGGCACATGGTATTGTCCTGTGCAGGGACAGGAATTGGATTTCCATGATCCTTGTGGGTCTCTTCCACCTGAGAATACTATAAGATTCTATGATTCTTTGTCACCTTTAGCAATAAAGACTACTAATTTTCCTCTTTGACTAGTGTTGAGGGAGAAAATATCTATTACCTGTAGCAATTACACTTGCATAAGTAGAGGAAATACCACTAGTTGCCAATAATATTCTTCAGTTTGTCTCTAACAGGCCTCTCAGTAATTCACCAGTCTACCTCGAAACAAGTGCAATCCTACTGAGGAGCAATGAAACAAAACATTTTAACAAAATCACAAAAGCAGTGATATGGCTGAAGGCATAATTGCTATTTACCAAATTCCACAAGGTTAGAATGATGTAGCACTTACTGAAATATGGAATTATGTTAAAGAGAAACTAATTGCTTTGTTTTTAAAGTGAATAGTGAATTTGCAAATTTTTAGACTGGACTCTGTGAAGGGAAAAAACCCAATATCAAAAACTTCGGAAAAAATTAGACAAATGGTAGGATTGAAATGCAAATACCAAAAGGAATAGACAAGAATGTAACTCTAATAAATTTTACCCAAAATTATAAATGATGGAGGCCATGTAGCATAAGAAAGTGTTGAAGGTCAAGTTGAAGAATCAATCATACATTTTACTAGGCAAAATGATGAGAAGCTGCCATCATGTAAATTGTACAAATGAGGTATTTTAAGCTCAACTTTTGGTTCAAATACAAAAATGATGAAGCTCACAAACTCACCTACTTAAAAATTCTTACCTTAAAATATATCATTCACACTCAGGAAATTTTATTAATATTTGATTAATTAATGTTACTTTTCATTTTATTTTAAATATAATTCCAGGTACTCAACACAAAAGCCATAAATATAGGTTTGTTAGTGAGCCACCATCTTAAAGGGTTTTTATAGCAAATGAGAATTGTCATGTCTTGTATCATGTTTTCAGGTACCATCAAAATATTTTAAATTACTATGTGATATTTTGCTTATTATCCTACCTTCCCTGTTTTGTTCAGACATATAATTTCATACTGAGAGGCTTTTTTGGTTTTGTTTATGTCACTGTAGTGTTGTGATTAAATCTCTGAAGAGTAGGAAAAAATGGATAATGTATGAATGAATAGTCCCTAGAAAAATGACATGAATATGTTCCAATTTATTTAGCTGGCCAATGAGAAATAAGCCTTAATGATAAGACTGGATTTTTTTTAAACCACGCCAGTAATTATCAACTATTGCAGGACAAACAAGAGTCAAAACTTCTTTACCAATTGCCTTCCCCTTTCCTGCACTTGCAAACACCTACCTATTGTCAATCAAAACGTCTGCCTTGATGCATGCATTTCCTCATATGTGAAAGAGAAAAATCTGTATTTTTCAATGAAAGGGTTACCCTAATAATTCAACCTTGTATATATACATAGTTAGTATTCTCCCAAAATTATTTTCATTCAAATTATATCTTACTTTACAAAAATAAATAAACAAAATATCAATCAAATGAAAACATTCTCTCAGATGAGTGCTGTGTGCTCATTTGTATACTGCTATCCATTTCTGAAGAGGTCATTCACACATTAAGAAATAATTAGATCTTGCAAGCAAAACTTTAATAAAATTAGGTAGCAATAAACTAGCAGTATATAATCTCTAGAGAATATTTTCTTCTTGATCACAAGTCAGTTAATTTTGTTTAGAGTATTCCACACCATGGTCAGAAGCATGTATGTATCACTGTCTTGCAAGCTTCACTGTTGCATATGATGTTACATGATTCTGAAGTGCCATATTTGCTCATTTATTTGAGCTTCTGTTTGCAATCAATCACTAAGCTACCAAAGTCTATCAAAGGTCTTGAAAGGGGCTATAGACTACAAATTTGATAATGCAATGGTAGCAGGTGTTCGCATGCATTCTCCTCTCCAATGCACACCCTCTGCCGTTTGAGTTTCACTGATGGGCAACATGATTTGTCCTAAAATAAGAACACAAGGTGGGAGTTTCAGGAAGAACTGTCTCAATGCTCTTATTCCACAGATGTGTGAGCCATGATGATTTGGATTGAATTTCTTACATCAGCCTACAAAAGGATAAAAAATGCTACTGGAGATTGGGCTAACTGGGCAAAATGTAAGCAGCTTCCAGATGGAGGCTGTGGCTAAGATCTGGTTACATAGAGAGAGAAAATCCTGAAGTAGCTCCATCGCTCCTTTGTTCCCTTGTAATTTGCATCCTGCAGGGCCAAAGACTGTAAACTGGTACATATTTAGTGGAACATGCCTCATAACCCTTTAAAATGGTTTATATTATATACTGCATTGGCAGTATCTAGATACTGTATTGGCAATAAATCTAATTGTAACAGGAAACCAGTTATCCTATCTTTGGACAAGTCCCACCTGGAATTTTTAGGATAAATCATATTGCCCATCAGAGACAATTGCAAGGGACAGAGTATGTGTACATTGCTGAAGACCTCACTGTTTTCATTGCTGTCACAAGCTGGAAGGGAAAAGGCACTGGAGGCCCTGGGGCATCTATTGAGGCAAGAACTGTAAAGCAGGTGAGCCAAAGTGGGAGCTTCTGAAGCACTAGGACTTTGAAAGCTAGCTTTGGTGATTGCTTCTTACTCCATGGTTTCTGGTATGCATAAGTATACAGCATGAAATTAATTTTCTCTCAGAAAACCATTTGAAGACATTAAAAAAAAATCATTCTTTCAGCAGTTGAATTTCTGTAACAAACTATTTCTACTCTGTTCTATCTTATTGTAGAAATGGAAATATTTAAATGTTAAGTAGATGATAGTAAAATAAATTTTCAAAGCCCAGTTTTGTCAAATATTTTTGATAATAAACAAGCTTTATGTTTTTAAAGTTCACATTTGTTGTTAAACCAAGAATAATCTGGAACAAATCTCCCTGAGTGGCTAAAGAGCACAAAAAAGTTTTAAAATATTCATTTACCAAAATTAAAGATAAAATTTTCAGACTAGATTTATCAGCACAGTGTAACAAAATTTCAAAGCCAACATCATTCAAGTCCTTCTTGGTAGCTCATCTTTAGTCTTCTAGATATATCTTGTTATTTTCTTGATTCTTCCCATTATTTATTTAAATATTAGGTCTGTACCTGGTTGTAACAGTTTTGTTCTGTGCTCCTGGTGCTTATGGCTTATGCTCTTTGTTTTGTGCCTTGATCTAATATAATTTTCTAGTTGTACCATAATATTATAAATAAATATAATATTTTTGCATTCTTTCTAATGAAATGAGAACAAGCTTGTCATATTTCCGCCTAGGTTATCATACTGTTTCCTACTGTATGCTGTTTCTCCAAATAATCCCGTAAAATAGCACTTAATTGTAAAATGTTATGAAACTTGAGCAAGTACAGCAGCCAACAAAAAGAATAGCTTTTTTTCAACATGCATGTAGAACCCTAATAGAAAGAATTTTTACATTTTGTGTTGGTTGTTAAAACAAAAATGCAATAATATGCATATATTTCTTTAAATGTTTTAACTAAACTACTATTGTTTTTACAGAAACACTCTCCACTACTCTCCAATCAACCAACCAACCAACCAAATCCAAAACAAAAACCAAAACTTCAGACATGGTAGAAATAAAATTTTGCTTTATCTGGCAGAACTTAAAGATTCATATGTTTTTAGTTCAACAAGGACAAGGTGCATAGGCATGGGTGATTATTTAAGCAGAAATCTGGCTAATATTAGGTATGATTTTAGCTGATAACTAAGTGGACATATTACACAATACATTATTGGTATTTTTCCATTTTCAGTGTGCTATTAAGTATGGGCTGCTAACAAACAGAATGTCATAAAAATTGTACTCCCTTATACAGGGAGACAAAAAACCGTGCAAATCTGAGGGCTGCACTGCACTAACTAAATCCAAAACAAAGAAGTCTGTGTCTTGTTTCGCACAGCCTGGTTTTTGGTAGTTGTGGGGGGTTGTGGGGGACGCAGAGCTGGTTTCTGTGAGAAGCTGCTGGAAGCTTCCACTTCCACTATGTCCAGCAGAGCCAGTCCCTGATGGCTTTAAAGATGAAAATGCTGCTGGCCAAAACTAGAGAGGCCGGTAACACCTCTCTCATAACATATGAAGGAGAAAATCAAAACAAAGTGGCACACAGTTTTTTATTCTAGCCAGAGAAGAGGAGGAGGTGAGAACATGTGAGGGAAACAACATGAAGACACCAAGGTCAGTGGAGAAGGAGGGGCTGGAGGTGCTCCAGGCGCTGGAGCTAAGATTTCTCTGTAGCCCATGGTGCAGCCCATAGTGAGGCAGCTGTGCCCCTGCAGCCCATGGGGATCCACAGGGCATGCAGAGATCCACCCACAGCCCATGGGGAAAGTGCTCAAGCAGGAGCAGGCGGATGCCTGGAGGAGGCTGTAATCCAGTGGGAGACCCAGTGGAGAGAGGGATCCTTCTCCCAGGCTGGAGCAGCCTGTCCTTGGAGGACTGCACCCTGTAGAACAGTGACCCATGTCACAGCAGTTTTGGGAGGACTGTTCATCCATGGGAGGGACTCATGTCACAGCAGTCTTGGGAGGATTGCTGCTCATGAGATTGGAGCCATGCTGGAGAAGTTCATGGACGACTGTCTCCTGTGGCAAGGGCCTCACAGCAGGGGAAGGAACAACTCCTCTCCCTGAGCAGTGGAATACCTTGGGTGATGAACTGACCAAAGCCCCATGACCTGTCTCCCTGCACTGTTGGGTGGAAGGAGGCGGGGTTTGGAGGAAGAAATTTGGTTTTAAGTTTTTATTTTACTTCGTATTATTGTCCTCTGATTTTGTTAGTAATAATCTCATTTTGTGCCTCTAAGTGAGCTTGTTTTTCCCTTGGAGTGTTATCTCCCAGTCCTTAACTCATGAAGCTTTAGTTTAATTTTTTTCTCTCCTCTGCCCAGCTGTGGAAGAGGATGGTGAGTGAGTGATGAGTGAAACATTTCAGAAGACTCTCATTTTGGATACTTGTGTCATACTGCTTCCGGACCACTGGAGACTATTGAAAATAATCCATCATGTTATGTGTTCTCTAAAGAAAAGCTTTGTCAATGTGTATTTCCTATGCACAAAATCTTTCTATCTCCACAAAATAAGCAGTAGAAAAAGGAGGCTTTTATGACCCTCCTTCATAGGACTGGGGTGGGGAAAAAAGAAATTAACTAAAAATATTGAAAGAGGAATTTGCAATGGAACAGAGAAGTGTTTTCTCCAAAGCTACAGTTGAGCAGCTTATTAGCAATATCAGTCTTCTAAGTTTTATCAGAGGCAGATGATATGAGTGGCATTCATGGAAATCTTTCAGACTACTTTTGTCACCTAGACATATGTCACAAGAACATACCTTGTTTCAAGTTTGGATCAATCAAATTCCTTTGAAAGTGTGAACATGCATTTCATCATAATTCAAAGGAACCCTGTTGTCCTGAACAGGGGCCTATTACCTGGTGCAGTAACAACTCACACACCCAGGTGAGATATTTCTGTGTTTTATCCTAGCATGAGCAAAGGAGGGAGCTGGGTGGTAGCACACAAAATGCTGTCTCCCTGATCATCTAAACTTTACACTATTTTTACATTGTAACAAACAAAAGCATCAACACTCCTCTGTCCCAGTTTCCGCAGCTTTTTCATCAATTAGTACTCAACCCCCTATTTGCTCATTGTATCTCCCCCTTCCCATGCTATTTAGTCCTCAGGCATAGCTATTTCTTGCTCAAATTCTTCCCTCCCTAACTCCCAGTCTGACTCTGGGGTCTGTCTGGAGGAGGTGGTCAATGAGTTTGTGGTCGTGATCTTCCACTGCTGGAATTACCTTTCCCCCAGTTACTGCTCTGTCCTGATTTCACTACTGGTGGCTCTCATCCAGACAGCCCCTTCATCCTGGGAGTCTTCTCTTGTCCTTGAAAAAAATGTTAGCCAAGAATACAACTCGCACACTGCAATTGCTTAATAATAATTTTCCAGCTACAGCTACTGATTAACAACAATTA
>VXBN01003443.1:121762-137821 GCA_013397395.1 Sinosuthora webbiana | reverse complement strand
AAAAAAAAAAAAAAAAAAAGAAATCAAAGTTTGACTCAAATCTTGAGGGGTGCATATCTTGAGGAGATTAATTACACTGTGGTGGAAATTCTTGAAAATATTTAAGGTCTTAGAAAGACATAAAACTATATTTTTTCCTAAGAAAGACCATGCATGACTTGAGAGAATAGTTCAAGCTTCTACTTGAATTAAGATGCATCTCTTATCAAACTGCTTCCAGACTAGCATTTAAATTTTCACTATTATAAGGTAGTCTGTGCAATAACATTTGTTTTATCGTGGCACAACTCTGCTGTCTGCTGAATTGTTGTTATTGATTTTAAATTAAAGAATAGAAGATTAATTTGATTTTCACAGTGAAAAGGTGTCTTTGTTTATCTGCAGGTGTATTTTCTTTTAGATGATGGAAGGAAGTTTCCTAATACAAAAGTAAGAGAAAAACTTTGAATACCAAATTAAGTTAGGAATATATTAATATGTGTTTTCATGATAAAGCTGTTATGATTGCATATTGATTGCAGAAAAAAAAAACAATCTTTTAAAGCTTTTACATAATATTTCATTTCTACTTGTCATACACAAATATTTTATAGTTATGGAATGTTTAAAAATTATGATTAATACTGATGCCATATAAATTTCTCACCATCTTACTTGATTACTTCTAGTTGTACATTTGTCTTCTGTGTTTGATGCAATACAGGTGGTACTGTAGCTTACTCACATATTTTTTATATGTATGTGCATATAGTCAAATTAGTGAAGAACTGTCTTTGGTAGCAGGAATATTCTAATTAAATCTGTCACAGTTTGAACATAACCACGGCATTGGTTATATAAACAAGGTAGTTTAAACCCCATTCAGAAATCCCAGTGCTATTCTGTTGATGTAACAACTATTGTTTCAGCTGCAGAGAAGCCTGGCCCTTTTCTCTGGTCAGAAAATAAATTCAAGGTCTTTCAGTCTTATTCTGTTAAGAAAAGTAGGTTAATTACAAAATTTATAATGATTTTCAGCATCATTCATGTAATTTTAAGTCTAGCTTTATTTTGTGGTGTACAAAGTACATTTGATTTTATCAGTAAAAGAAATTGATATAGCTCGAATATGGAGAGAGCCTAATAATGACGTAAATCAATATAACCCAATATAAGTCAACTAAATAAATTTTCTCCAAAGGAAGATTTAACCTGAGGAGTCAATCTGTTCCACACAGAAGTGTCATTTTTTTTTTCTGACCACAGCAACCATGTCATTCTGACCTTTAAAGAATTCTGAATGCTATGAAAACCATCCTTTCTAGAAGTAAACAGCTCATGAAAATATTCCATTTTATATGTCTGACAGACGGCCTGACATTGTAAGTGGAAAAGAAAAGAATCCCCCAAAACCATCGTTTGATTTTTATCTTAATTTACTTGTGAATACAGACTACAGGATAATATTTGTTCTTTTTCTGTTTATTTAAAAGCAAATGATGTGCTGGCTGTATTTTTACCCTTAAAAACAAAATCTAAAAAGAAAACCCATATCAATTTTAATTGTTTTATGCTAGAACAGTATTTTTTTTTCAAAAATATTAGAGGAAACAATGGTTTAAAATCTGTGACACTAGGTTATGTTGTCTCTTTTTTATCAACAGTGTTTTAAAGAAAACCTGGGTTTTTTTAAAAATAATGTATTGTGGTCTCTTTCTACAATATATCTGTATTGTATGAGAGTTTTCTAGTGTACCACTGAATAACTGTAACCCCCAGGAATCTATGCATTTTACTTTAAAACAGTGTTGCAGGTGTACAGAAATCTGCTCACTTTTGGCTGTCTCTAGAACTACATATTTTAATTGAGCAAATATTCCTTGCTATACTGGAAGTCTTGTGCTCTGGTGAACAGAATTTGGAGACAGACCCCAGGGCCTCAGGAAGATGAACTACAGTAACCACAAAACACTGCAGTGTGAATGCATAAGGCAAATTTTGATACTTTTGTGAATGGATTTATCATTATCTAAGTAATAACTGAATAAATATGAACATTCAAGAGTCTCCTGGACTTGCTGTAAGGAATATAAAGCCTTTGCCGATTTCCCCCCCGTGCTGTATCTGTAATGTCATGTAGTGATATCCATTTCCATGAAATACTTAATTAAGCCAGATACCCAAATCTAAACATTGGTGCAGATTTATTCTTTCTGGATCTCAATCTGTTATATCTATTAATCTTGCAAAAATGATGGTAATGCGCAGTACTAGGAGATGAACAAGGCACTTGAGATATAAACCCACTAAACCCTCTCTTTTCTCTCTTTGTATCCTGTTGTACCCATTGAGACAATAGTGCCTTTGCCTCAAGAAAAAGCAAAAGGAAAACTTAACCTGATCATTCACACTTCCTAACTGCAGTAAAACAAAAAGCTTTTAAGAAAAAGTCTCTAAAATTGAACTGGGGATTGCTTTTCTGTCAGACATGAAAAAGCTTTTTAGTAACTTGAAGAAGTAAATGTAATTTGTTTACCTTTTATAGGTTAGGGAAGCAAGGTTTTATTTACATAATATTCATTTCCACTTGTCATACACAAAAATCAGGACTACATTCCTTTATTTTTTCAGTAGTATTCAATCTTTCAAGCCTTTGCTGCTTTACATGATCATTTACAGCTGAGCAAAGCACATGTGAGCTCTGCTGCTCCAATTTGCTATTTTCTATTCCAAGTCCTCTCTTGAAGGGCAAATTACATATGAATATGAAACCATAGAAAAAGCACTAGATTTCCTCTTCAGAAAAAATGTAGTACATGGAGTGAGATAGCACAAGATTATCTGCAGTCTTTAAGGGCCACTTACAGTTTATGCCTTTAAGGTCCACTTGTAAGTGTGTGAGAGGTTCTTCAATTTTAGGACTAGTAAGGGACATTGAATTTTTTACCAGAACATACAGAGCCAACAATCTAATCTAATCTAATCTAATCTAATCTAATCTAATCTAATCTAATCTAATCTAATCTAATTATGAAAAAGAATTAATTTTTCTACAAGTACTTCAACAGGCTTTGGCTGCAACACTCTTATAGTTTCTTTATACTACCTATTAACATTTATCTATTTCTAAAATAGCTAACATCTACTCCAACATTTTGCTTCCTCTTTGCCATCACTTTACGGGATTAAAATTTCAAAAGTTCCACTAAATATCAAGCTAATATTTTCTTGTGTCATTGTCAACAAGACAATAACACTTACAGTTAACCAAAATGTTAGACCTACATGAGGACGTGTTTGCCTACACATCTAAGATCTCTTTAGAAAGTTCTTAATCATTGCAATATCTTTACTTGGAAGATAAGGCCTAGTGTTGTAAACTGTTTAATCCTTGCACTTGAAAGTTTTGTCCATATGCCTGCTAATTACAGAGGGGCTCTACATGGTCAATGTCTCTCTTATGTCTCAATTACTATCTTCCCTGTATTCTTCTTCTGCCTTCCTGGCCTCATGTCTCATGCAATGAAAAAGATACACATTTTGATTTCCTCTGAGAACAGTCAGAAAATATTCTGAAGAGTAATGAAGATAATATATTACAGCAGCTCCGGCTAGCACTTTCCAATCCAAGGAATACTGGAAGATGTAAAGAAAGGAATATCAGAAGGGTATGCTTGCACACTTGTTTTGGTAGCTGTTAGAAAAGAAAAAAACATACTAACAGAGGAGCGATGTGTTAATGTGATACAGTTAAGAATGTGTCACTTTTTTTTAACAGTGACATGTCTTTCTGGAATCCATTATATCTATTATTATATGCTGAAAAAACTGGGATGGGCATTCATACAATCAAAGGATAAGAGAATGGTTGAGGATGGAAGGAATCACTGGAGGCCATCTGGTCCAGTGTTCCTGCTCAAGTAGGGTCACCCAGAGCCATATCCAGACAGCTTTTGAATATCTTCAGGCATGAAGACTCCATAGCCTCTGTGACAAAACTCAGTCACCAGCGCTAGTACTCAGTCACCTTTAGAGTATGAAGTTCTGCTTCATATTCTGAAGCAACCTCCTGTGTTTCAGGAGTATTATGCCTCTTGGGTTTGATCACAGCAAAAGCTAAGGAATTTTATAAAGTAAAATGTAGAATTATCTTTTCTCATTCCCTTTCTGATTTTTAATTTATCTCATATATAGAATGAAAATAGGTAAAGTTTGCTGTGTGGAAAAAAAGCTACAGATGAAACACTTTCTCTATAGTGATAAGTTCATTTTCATTTTTAGATTGTTTGGGTTTGACATATAACAGTGTCATCAATGCAAGTTTCATATTAGATCAGAATGTAGAAAAAAAAAAATGGGCCTAGAACATTCTATTGATGGTATTATATAGTGATCCACGTGGGGGAGATGATGAGTTGCTCATATGACAGTGGTGTGTAATAGTGTATAAGTATTAATTAAGAGAAAGCAATTTGCTTGTAGCATGGGTTGCAAAAGAAAATATCTTCCAAACCGATATTTCTGTGACCTTTCTGTGGCGCACCTGCATGAGCTTATACTACAAATGAAAATTAAGAAAATACAATCCTTGGGACATTTTTTGAAACCCATTTGGGATACAAAGTGGGAAAAGCTCAGGTCATGAAAAATTTCCTTGACTGTATAGTACCACTGTTATTTGCCATGATACAATTACCTAAGTGGCTGTCTATCTACAGCTTCTGGTACAGTAAAATTCCCAGTGGTCAGATGCCCAATATGTGTCATTTTTTGATCCACTTCAGTGGTACTGTGTTAGAGTATTGTAAGTAATGTTTCAAGAAGCCTTGCCTTTTCATAGTCATACCAGTAAAAACCTTATTTCAGTAGAATACTAATCTGAAAATATTTAGCCAGCAATACAACTGGAATTTTAATTTTTCTGTTGTCAGGAGGACAGGTGTCAATACATAGTCTCTAGTAGTCAATATTTTTCAGACTTCCAAAAAATTGTTATTATGACAATGATGAACCAGACTTCCACTTCAGTCTCAACACTGTGAGTGGCTTTGAAGGTGCTAAGGAAATGTGAACAGTGGTGCTTTAGAACCAGATATTTGAAACTACTCTGAAATCTTATGAAACAAGTTATTTCTGTGCCAATGCAAGAAATGTCATTAGAGGCACACGAAAAAATGCTAAGGCATCTTGAAGGAAGAAAGAGCCCTGAGTTTCAGATTCAAGCTGCATCATATATTGTTTTAATCTTATGCAAGAAACCTGCTCCCTTAATTAAAACTGACATCAAAACAACTGAGTCCAGCATTTCAAATTTACATCCAAATATTAGAAAAAAGTCACAGTAGGGGGTGTGTCACTGATCTTAGATTCAGGCTTACTCTCTTGAGAAGGCTAAAATTTTAAAAGTGCTATGACCAGATCTGCTTTTCCTGATTTACTCTAGCAATATACTTGCTACAAATGTTTAGTCATTTAAAGAAAGTGTAAATGGCAGATAGGCATTTGTGTCATTATCTGAGTAAGTTGTTCCTAACTCTGAGTCGAAGTAATGTACTTCCTAGTAGCATAATGATAAAAATACTAAGTCCACAACCAAGAAAAGAAAAGAACAAAATTCCAGACTCTGCTTATACTGTGTTCCAACAGACCATATCATAACCAAGCAAGAATAAAAATGTATATGCATCAAGTCACAAAAATGTGATCTAAATTCCAGTACAATTTGTGATCTCCACCAAGCTTGTACACTCACCTTTTCTCCATGTTTTGTTACAAATTCTGCTGCATTATACTTTATTCCTTTTTTTCCTCTGTTGAGTAATAAAGCCTAAGATATATATTTCATAAGTAAAACCCAGAAGTTATCCTTCTTAACTTATGAAATTAACGGAGCCTGGATCAATAGCTTTTGTTTCAAATTTTACTGCATTTCAAGTGTATTTGTATCTACATTGATATAAAAAATACCCGCCACCATGTACTCTTTTTACTGTACTATACAAATACATACTCAATATGTAAATGCAGTTAGTTGAAATTAAAATAAAGATTCTTAAAATTTTGGCTTATAAGAATACACTGTGATGACCTGACTGAAGGTATTCTCTCAAATTAATCTTTACCCCAGTTCTGTTAGTTTAAAGCAGTAGCAATATTTCCCTGATGTCATTTTTCAGTGTTCAGTCATTAGATTTCTGAACGCTTTCCTGGTACAGAACAGTACACAAAACTAAGGAAATGATGAAAGGAAGATGTTTTGGGGTTTTTTTCTTAGACTCTGTGAGAAGAAAACTAGAAATCTTTAATGGGCTGAATAAAACATCTTATTAACTAGTATGAAACAGTTCATTCCTCCCTCTTGTTAACAACAGACTTGTTGCAACATTGCTGGAGAACTGGAGATCTTCATTTTCTGATCTATAATGCTTGGACCGATTTAACTTGTTCTCAGAAAATCATGGGGGTGAAATGTCAAGAGAATACTGCTGCCACACAGAAACTGGTGACCTCTTGGCCTGCAGGTCTACAGATACATGAAGAGCTTGACATAAGTTTGGCTCATACAGACAAAGAAGAGGTGCAAGCAAATCCACTTCCAATGTGACAGCATCTTGGAAAAGGGGCTGCACTCTGCAGTGATTCCTTCTATTTGGTCTCTTTTTTCTTTCTGGCAGAGTGGATCTTCTGTTCATAGAGTCATGACAAGGGTTAAATTAGTCTATAAATTTTGTGCTTCTTGTGGGCCTAATGAGGAATTTCTAGTTTCTCTAAATTAAAAGCAAAAAAAAACTTTAAAAACAATGAGACACAGAGAAAATATTTTTTCATTGTAAGAAGAGGCATATATACACAAATAATGCTTGCACTAATATTTACTACCTTATTATATTATATATCTAAATATGTAGATATATCATATCATAATATGAACTATATATACAACATAAAATGAACCAAATCAAATACATCAAGCTCCATTTAAACACATAAATGCAAACACATGCATACTGATTTTAAAATGCAGGGCTTAAAGGAGTGAATAATATTTTTTTTACTGAATATTTTCACTGTAGTTTATATATACAGAAATATGAAGTCAAATCATACAGACATATAATTGCCCCCAAACCGTGTACTTCAGTCACTACATATAGATTAAGTAATTTGATCATTCTGGTCTATACTCTTTTTTCTTTTCCTAATACAAAGAAATATAATTTATGTTATCATTGCTGATGATAAGGGATAGAGAACTTGTGAAGTTTTCATAAAAAACAGAAACAAGTAATGAAAAACTTTTCAGAGGTAAATTGATATTCATGATGAGTTTGTGTAAGCGTGCTGCTATTCATTCCTAACCAGAATCTTCATATCTTCATAATAAGCGTGAGAAGCAGGCTATATAGACACAAATTGTGAAAGGTTTCTGTTGGAAACCCCTATATCCTTTCCCTTTTAATCCCCTCTCCTCTGTTCCACATAATTATGACTGGCAGACCACTATTTCTGATTTCTTTTTATACCTCAGAGGAGGCAATGATGGAAATTCTGGGTGTCCTCCAGAGCTGTGTATTTATACACTCTTGGCTTTCAATGTCACGGGGTGATGACTCAAGGTATAAAGTGATGGAGAATCAAGATCAAGTGTCTAGAAGATGTGTAGATGATGGTGCAATCAGCCCACATTTGTGAGATCACACAATTTCATTTCAAGTGGATATTTGACAAGCTATGGAATTCATAACAACCTGACTAGCAAACTTCAGAGTGAAATTTCTTGTCTTTCTTAAACAATGTGACTTAACACTCTTAGATGAAAAAATGCAAAAGAATATGCAGAAAATTAGTACTATTGTTCACATTTGATTCAAGATAAAACAAGAGAGTAGAAGTGAAAAGGAAATAATTTTTTTTTTTTTTAATCTGCTAGTGTATGATTAAGTGATCAAATGGTAGAATTTAAAATTAAAGCAACATAAGTTTCACAGGAAACACTTAATCTATATCAAAAGTTCTCACATTGTTCTTATGAGAAGAGAGCTTTACTTCATGAGAAGGAATCTCTTCAGAGTATCACTTAATTACAAGTCATGTGAAAGAGTGGTAAATGAATAGAGACAGACTAGAGCAAGCATGTATTTCTCACAGGTGGTTTAAGAGCTTGTTTTTCTGCAACAGCATAAAGTCAAGTTATTGTTCTAGAAATACCCTCTAAAGAATGTCTTGAGACAAAATATGTTCTGAATTGTTCAGTATAATGTCAAGGAAGTACTGGAGCCATGAGTCTTTTTATGTTGAAGCTGTTGGAGCAAATACAGTGCATAAAAACCACTGACAGTCAACACTGATAATAATTTCTTGTAACTTTTGCTAGTTGTCATAATAGTTATGAGAGATGACTGGGTCCCCTACCCTTAGTAGTTTATGGCAAGCTGGTTCTCTCTGGGGTTTATTTTTTAAATAATTACTCCATTTATAATAGAAATTTTGGAAACACCTAAGCTAGTTTTGTCTTACAGGAGAGCTATAATTACCAGAATTGGATTTTTTCAACTGTCACTACCACCTGCCATGCCTCCCTTCTCATCCAGCACTGAGCAAGATATAGAGCTGGATTAGACTGTTCGAGACTGGATGGTCAAGGAGGAAATGGTTGGAAATGTCCATTCCCATCACACTGCCATTCCTCCTCAGCTTTATAACATAATAACACAAGCCATCTTTAAGGGGCCCCTATTGACTCAATCCAATAGGAGTATCGAATACCATGGCAGTTTAAAAATCCTACCTCCAGCATAAGCAGGTCTTTATCAGTTAATTTTGCAAGGCTTGCTATGTGCTTTGAGACAAGGTAGGGAAGAATGGAGTTTTGCTTGTCTTCTGTATATTGCCTCTGCCATTATGCAGCTGTGTTAAAAGTGTGCACATATGTGTGCAAAGATTAAGATAGGCTGCCATAGTTAATTTGCATGGCTAATAACTTAATTCTGACATTTCCAAATAGGGTATTGTAAGGCTTGTCTTTTAGCCTGAAGGAGGTAATGATGTTGTATGAGTGACATCCTGACTACTGTCTTAATTACAAAGAAGATGGAGCTCTAATACTATACTGTTTCACTTGGAAAGCTGAGTGGGTGCCAGTGTGGAATGACAGTACAGAAGAATATATTATCAGTGATCATAGCAGTGCCTGTCCTTCTCAGGGAATTTACAAGGAAATGATGGTTTAACACAAGTTATTCTTCTATTTAGCTCCATGCAGAGCAGCACTTTTCCCATATATTGTACTTTACTGTGTATTTCAGTGTACTTTCCCATGTATTACTATGTATTACAAACGACTCAAATGTTCCTTCACTTTTGGTTTGTAAGATTTGGTTTGAGTTACATAAGATGTAGCTCAGCCTTATTAGCAAAGAAGATCAGTGATTATTCATTCAGAAACACATAGCAATTCAGTTTTCACATTGCTTAAAATCCTGAAAATGTTTTATATCCTGTGGGACAGAAATTCATTCTAACTTGCAAAACATATCCATCAGTGGAATATAAGTAATTAAGCTTTGTGTGTCTCAGTGCCTGTTGCAGCAGCTAGGATTTTTTTGTTGCATTTTCAAAATAATAAGTCACAAATATCAGAGTGAGAGTAATTGAAACGAGGTTGTGGACAGTTTAATATTTAACTTTGTGATACATTTTTGCATTGATTTGCCTCTGGGGTGTCAGGTATGGCAGTCACTTGGGACAGGAGAGGTGATGTGTTGTGTGGAGTTACTGGGCACCAGTGCCAGCTCAGTTCAACTGTAGCACTGCTGTGTATAGGTCTCCCTCTCCCTTGGATCAGGTGGTTTCCATTGAAGCAATTCCTATAACGTGCAGCTCAGGTCATGGGTTACAACAACTCAGAATCAAAGAATCACAAAATGATGAGGTGTTGGAAGGAACCCTAAAGATCATCTAGTCCCAACCTTCCTTGCCGTGTGCACGGACAACTCCTGCTAGACCAGACTAGACCAGACTGGTCAAGATCTTATCCAACCAGGCCTTAAAAACTGACTTAAAGACATATTTATTATAATCTGCACCTCTGGTCTGTTTGGGCCAGACCATCATGTTTGACATTGCAGTGAACTCCTCCCCTTGCCCCTAGCTTTGTTACCAATGAGGGGTTCTTGCTGCAGGCAGCTACAAATAACCATCAGCTTCAGGGGGGGAGCCTGCCTCATCATGGTGTTCATCATATTCATCAACCTGTTCTTTCCCTGCAGGGGAACCTCTTCTTTTCCTGCTCTACTGTGGGGTCCTCCGCACAGAAGACAGTCCTTGAATTTTTTCATAGGCTGCAGTTATTCATTAACTGCTCTAGTGTGAGTCCCTTCCTTGGGGTAAAGACCCTCAGGAACACTCTGCTCCAAGCATGGGATCCCCATGGGGTCACAAGTCCTGCCACCAAGCCTGTTCCAGCAGGGCTTTTTTTCTTCACAGGTCTACAGGTCCTGCCAGTAGCTTGCTCCATTGCAGGCTTCCCAATTCACAGTCCTCCTCAGCTGCATCCATGTGCCACAGTGTGGGGTCCTCCACAGGCTGTAGGTGGATATGTGCTCCACTGCGGACTCATCCAAGGGACACTGACTCAAATTCCCAGTGGAATTGCAGCCTATTCAGTGCAGCAGCACAGGCGCAGCAGGGATGCCCTGGCCACCTGCCAGCCCAGGCAGATTGCTATGGCTGTTATCGGAATGTTTCCAGGCACGGCAGAGGGAGGTGATCAGCAGCACAGCACTGCAGTGAGTGGAGAAAGCAAAAAACAGCTGCTAAAAAGCACCAAAATCCAATATACAGCCAGGCAAGTGAGCCCCATGGCAAGCACAGGAGCTTGCTGATTTACTGCTAAACAGCAATAACAGACACAAATTCAACCCAGCACACCCCAAACAAACCTGTCATTTCTTGAACACCGTGAACCCCACACTGGATGCCAAAAAGGATTGTTTTAGATGAACCCCAGCCAACAACTAAAGATCATGCAAAATCTTGCTTCTTCCCCCCACTGTGGGATCAGAGAGAGGTCTGGACAAGTAAAACTGAAAAAAACCTTGTGGATTAAGATAGAGGTATTTTAATAGTTAAATCAAAACCCATGCATTCTAGCAAAGGAATACAAGGAAGTGATTCACTATTTCCCATTATGAAGAGGTGCTCAGCTGTCTCTGGGAGAGCAGCATTCCATCATGTGTAATGGTGAGTTGGAAAAACGCCGTCCCTCCAAAGGTCCACACCTTCCTCCTTTCCCCCCCATTTTGTATGCTGACCACGACATCATATGATATGGGATATCCCTTTCAATTATTTGGGATCAGCTTTTCTGGCTGTGTTCCCTCCCAAATCCCTGAGCACTCCCAGTCTCCTGACTGGTGGGATGGGGAGCAGAAAAGGCCTTGACATTCTGCAAATACAGTTTAACAGTAGCAAAAACATATCTGTATTATCATCATCCTTTTAGCACAAATGTAAAACACAGTCCCATACCAGCCATCATGAAGAAAATGAAGTCCACCCCTGGCCAAAACCAGCACACCACTGTTGAAAAAAGGTGGCTGAAATCAGTGGAATGCTCGGTTAATTCAGCTCATGCTATAATGATGCAGCCTGGAAATCTCATCTTCTTTTACTCTCAGGGGGGGTGTTACATCCCACTGGTCAGCTGCAATCATCCAATTCTCAGTGAGTTCTGCACACTGATGGAGGAGAGGCTGTACTCCTCTTTTATTATTTTTTTAATGCACTTTAAAAAGGTCCATGTTCAGGTCATTCTTTATGTGAGCTCATAGTCATTAGTCAGTCTCTGAGCCTGTGCTAGTTTTGTGGGTTTGTGGTTCTGCAGGTAATTAGGCTTAAAAAAAATTTAAACTGTTAATTGAATAGTAAAATCCCTTTCTTCCTTCACAGACCTTTGAGAATACTCAGCCTGCCTGTATTACTGTAAAAACCTTGTGATATTTGCCTTCAGAGAAAAATACAATTGCTGCCATTTTTCTTTTGCAAGCAAACTAAAAAGAAAATAGCAATCCTACTGCAGCAACAGGACCTGATATTGCTCCTCTTCCAAGCAATTCTAAACAAGTTCAGATTGGCATGGTGTTGGGGGTTAGGTTTGTTCCTTCTTTTCTCTAAAGAATTTTTTCCCCATAAGTTACCAAGGAGACCAAGTGTTGGGTACTTAGGAGTACTTAACTGAAACAAAGAGGTGGACAAAGTTTGAAGGGAGAGATAACGCAGATAAAGGACAGAGCTTGAGGCAGTTTCGGGCTGTTCGTTTTTTGTTTTTTTTGGCGTTTGGGGAGAGAGAACAGCTGGGCTGTTGCTGGCTAGAGGAGTTTCACTGTGGCCAAAGGGATCCAGTCCTGGGAAATCTACTATCACCGGTTCGGCCTGAATCCTGAGCTTTCTCAGCCCCGCGGGAGCTGGGCCAGCCCTGCCTCGCCTTCAGCTTCTTCAGCGCTGCTCCTCTTGCTACAGTGTGACCCTGCACCGCCTGCACCGCCTGTCTGCCGGGACATTCTGCCCCTGCCTGCCTGGACACCCTGCCATCCCAGCTACCAGTCCGGGACTTTCCACTGTTCCAGCTTGGTGCCCTAAGGATCCTGCAGGGGCACTGAGACCAAACTGCCCTGGGTTTTGTGAAACAAAGCCCTCAAGGTTCTTGGTACTGTTGTCTTTTGTTATTAATGCTGTAGTTGTTGTTTTTGTTTGCTTTGTAATACATACTAGTAAAGAACTGCTATTCCTCTTCCCAAATCTTTGCCTAAAAGCCTCTGACTGTAAATTTATAATTGGAAAAAAAGAGGGGTGGTTTACACTCTCTATTCCAAGGGAAACTCCAGCTTTTACCTGGCAGATACCTGTCTTCCTAAACCAAGATACATGGGTACTTTCTATACCTTTGATCCAGCTCAGAGCACTAGGTTCTCATACCACAGATACAACTACAGAAACAACAATTAATTATCCACTCATGCCTTTTGGTACTACCATTGGAATCCAAGTTCCTCAAGAAATTCAGCTAATGGACGAAAACCAGCTCTTGTATCCCATGTACTGGGCACTGTATTGACTACTACACATGAACAAAAACCAACTATTTTCTCACTGATATTGGTCTGATATGAAAATGATTACTTCTGAGCTGTTCAAAGCATTCCACAGAATGTGCATGTATGTTTTTCCTTGTGTCAATGGATATTATCTGCCTATTATCTACCTTTAAACTTCAGATTTATGTTCAGAATAATCTTCATAAACAAATTCAACAAATTCAAATTGCTGTGAAATGTAATGTTAATTCCCACAACGTATATCAGACTGAGACAAGGGATATATTTTTGTCCCCTTTGATAAGTTTTTATGAAAGTAATTTGAAACAAGCAATGTACTAATCCACAAACAAAAGGGAAAAATAAAATTGCGTCAGCTAAAATGGGATTGTTATATATATGTGATATCCAAATTACATGGTTACTGGGAATGCTTTTGTAATCATTTAATGAAAAAAAATGTGGAAAATACCTTCAAAACCAAACATTCCTACTTAACTAAACTTTTCTACTCACTAAGGAATCACAGATTAGTTGTGCTAGTAAAGTCCATCAAATGTGGCCAGCCAACTGCAAATTCCTCTAAAAATTTACATAAATAAAACCTACAATCTATTAAGAGCCATATAAAGCTCTGGACAATTTCTCTTGCCAGAAATTCAAAGAGAGAAGCAAGCAAGACACACGTTTTTCTGATGGGTATTTCCTGAGAAACCATTATCACCACAAACCAGCTGAGAAGGTCTTTTGACTTCTCTCTGAAATTACCAGTTGAATAAATCAGGGATTTTTGGCTTCTTTTGAAAAATATAGGAATATGGGAAGCCCTGAAGTAAATAAGCTTTCTCAGGTCCCAGGCAGTCATGTGAATCACTCAATAGTTACAATAGTTTCAGTGGCAAATTTTCTCAGGTCAGATATTTCATTATGAAGGTGATAACACTGATCCTGCAAAGTTATTTGAGCTGATGGAGGCAGGGACATCAAGGTAAGACCTAGTCAGAATCTCCTTCTGATGCTGAAAATGTACACACAAGCTGTGCATTTTGTGAACCACATTTAATGAAAGATAAAAATTAAAATTGCAGTATTTTTGTTTGCAGTTCATGCTGTAGATGTGCAATTATCATCCTAGGTCACTTATTTACTTGCTATAAGTAATCATCCCAAATTATTACAGGTGTCTTCATGATAGACTGAAGGCTGATACGTATACTTCTCCCATTTACTTTTACTTGAAATAATTTTATATTCATTTTCAAGTTGATATGTAGTTGAAGTCAATAATGTTTTCCCCTTCGTTTTATCAAAGAGAAAATGTTGGGGTTTTTTTACTGTCACCACTGGACCAGTTTGTGAAGTGAATACATAATTAATAGAAACTTCAAAGTAAATTTTATATAAATTATTGACAGATTAAGATCTCACAAAATTGAAAGGGTAAATAATTGTATTTTTTTTGCTACCTATGCAGTGAATTTACATTCATAGTCTTTAACTGGGACTGCATTTCACCTGGTTTGAAATAATGCTCATTTGAATAGAATTAAACTCATAAGGTGTCAAACCATGCTCATCAACAATTAGTAAATGTTCATTGCTTATGCAAATTTTCTTTCAGAAGAAAGAAATGGGATATACTTTCCTATCACAATATCATGCCCAAAAAGACTTGTTAAATAAGTGTCTTCTAATGTCTACAGAGAGAGGTGGAGCCGACATAGTCCTTCAAAGCCAAAGCTGAACAATAACACTTCAACACTGAGTTTTATGCTGCATTGTTGTATAGACAATAATAAACCTTTTATCATCACAGTTGGATATTATATTATACTCTATGCATACAACTGTTTATAATTACAACATCTTGGCTTTTCTAACAATTATTTGTTGAAAACACCCTTTAGTCTACACATGCAGAGGAACAGATTATAAGTAAAAATTTAAGTTATAAGGAAAGTCTTGGGAAAGCAGAGATAATCTACTCATGGACAAAAAAAACCCCACACCAATAGCTGACAGAGAGCAATTATTTTGGATCATAAAGGAGACCTATTTTTTCAATAACAATCATGAACACTGTAGGAAAGCAGCTTTTCCTCTTATCAGACTGCTGTGATATATATAAATGGTTTAGGGAACAGGCAATTACCTCACATATATATAAGGTTGTATTTTAACTGTGGACTTGCATATTACCCATTCTAATAACTGTGAGAGCAAGTAAGTACCAAGCTACTCTAGCTCATCTTTTATCAAGTTTAACTCAATTTCAAAGTGTTTTCAGGATTAGGGGTTATGTTTTACCTTTATAACATAAATACTATTTCTGTGTTTTATTTTCCTCATTTTCATAGAGTGATAGAATAGAAGTTTAGTTTTGAAGGGACCTTAAAAATTATCTGTTTCCAAGTCTCTTGCCATGGGCAGGGACACCTTCCACTAGACCAGATCACTCACAGCTCCATTCAACCTGGCCCTGAACACTTCCAGGTATGGGGCACCCACAGCTTCTCTAGGAAACCTGTTCCACAATCTCACCTGTTGCTGTATCGGACACACAGAGGACGAGGCAGGCGGCAGAAGGTCAGGCAGCAAAGCTCTATTTTAATATTTTTGACTCCATTTATATACATGTCATCAGAAGGCAAAAGATTGGCTACACAGGTTGCTGCCTCTTCAACCTCATTGATGAATATCACCATCAATCATATTTCTCCTCGCAGAGGAGAAATATGTAAACAAAATAGACGATTTTTAATATATACATAGTTTACATGAAGCTGCGACTACAAAAATGCAAACAGTCAAAAAGCAAAAAAACTTAAAGTGACACTCACCAACCTCATAGTAAAGAATTTAGAATGAGATCTAACCTTAGCCTACCCTCCTTCATCTTAAAGCCATTCCATGATGTTCTATCCCTACATGATTTTGTCAAAAACCCCTCTACAGCTCTCTTGTAGCTCCTTTAGGTAAGGGAAGC
>VXBN01003443.1:57826-110950 GCA_013397395.1 Sinosuthora webbiana | reverse complement strand
TTTTTTTTTTTTTTTTGTATAATGATAATTACATTTTGACAATCATTATAAATTTTGACATCAGTATCAGGGAACATACCCCTTTCTTTTCTTTTGGCTCAACCAAAGTTTCTTAAAACTAGAACAGACTTTGACATGAAAAATTAATCTCATTTGACAAACTCCAGTATTCATAACTAAAATTCTAGACAACTTATTACAGCAGAAAAATCCTACGTGGAATAATGGATCATTCCATTGTTCCATCATTTCATCATTCTGAGGTGTCATGGAAGTCACCTCAGAACCAGGAAGGTCCCATCACACAATTGTCAGGGGTCAGGAGCAGGAGAAAGGTCAAGAGAAATTTGCTATAGTGCTGGCTTTCTTCTTGCTACTGTCTGTAGGCACCTGTTCTCAAACATTGTTAGAAACAAATATACTGAGCTATAACCAAGAGTCTAATCAATGTCACTGGTCTAGTGTTCCTTAAAACTTTCACCACTCTTTTTCAAAACAACCCACAACTTGGCACTATTATGAATTAATGTTATTTCCCAAGAGCTAGTTCGGGTATCATGTCCTTTCATGCGAGGCAAGTCAGAAGTAAGTGACAGCAGTGATACCATACGTTTTTGCTCTGATTTCTAGTTTACTCCACTCTGCTGATTAACAGAAGCAGTAACCTACTGAGTTAGGAGCAGTATATAAAGGTATTTGTTTTCCCCATAACAATATTGTTTAAGAAACAAAACAAAAATACCTCCCAAAACTAATGAGATTTTTTCTGAATAAGAAGATTGTTAATTTTTCAGGAATAACAGGGAGTTATTTCTTGGAAGGCATTACTGACTTTTACTAGTTAAATGATACTAGAATTTAAAACCAAACCAATATCTCCAATCAAGAATCTATGACCTCTCTTTTGGAAACTCTCTGCTCATCTCCATTTTTATATACTGTAATACAGTAAAGGTAGTTATATGCCAAATAAATTATGATATATACAAGGAAAGCTTGTTTGTTTGTTTGTTTGTTTTCCCTTTCCAGAGTCATGGTGTCTTGCATTCATTTTTTAGTTTCTGCAGAATACTTTTTCTGTATTTTTCCACTTAATGAGAAAATTTATATCTCAACAGTTCCAAAACTAAGTTAAAGACCCTTAATTTCAGCATATTCAGGTGAATGTCTTTTTGTTCCCTGTGCCACTTTAACCAGAGAGAAAAGCACATCACTGTCAGNTTTTTTTTTTTTTTTTGTATAATGATAATTACATTTTGACAATCATTATAAATTTTGACATCAGTATCAGGGAACATACCCCTTTCTTTTCTTTTGGCTCAACCAAAGTTTCTTAAAACTAGAACAGACTTTGACATGAAAAATTAATCTCATTTGACAAACTCCAGTATTCATAACTAAAATTCTAGACAACTTATTACAGCAGAAAAATCCTACGTGGAATAATGGATCATTCCATTGTTCCATCATTTCATCATTCTGAGGTGTCATGGAAGTCACCTCAGAACCAGGAAGGTCCCATCACACAATTGTCAGGGGTCAGGAGCAGGAGAAAGGTCAAGAGAAATTTGCTATAGTGCTGGCTTTCTTCTTGCTACTGTCTGTAGGCACCTGTTCTCAAACATTGTTAGAAACAAATATACTGAGCTATAACCAAGAGTCTAATCAATGTCACTGGTCTAGTGTTCCTTAAAACTTTCACCACTCTTTTTCAAAACAACCCACAACTTGGCACTATTATGAATTAATGTTATTTCCCAAGAGCTAGTTCGGGTATCATGTCCTTTCATGCGAGGCAAGTCAGAAGTAAGTGACAGCAGTGATACCATACGTTTTTGCTCTGATTTCTAGTTTACTCCACTCTGCTGATTAACAGAAGCAGTAACCTACTGAGTTAGGAGCAGTATATAAAGGTATTTGTTTTCCCCATAACAATATTGTTTAAGAAACAAAACAAAAATACCTCCCAAAACTAATGAGATTTTTTCTGAATAAGAAGATTGTTAATTTTTCAGGAATAACAGGGAGTTATTTCTTGGAAGGCATTACTGACTTTTACTAGTTAAATGATACTAGAATTTAAAACCAAACCAATATCTCCAATCAAGAATCTATGACCTCTCTTTTGGAAACTCTCTGCTCATCTCCATTTTTATATACTGTAATACAGTAAAGGTAGTTATATGCCAAATAAATTATGATATATACAAGGAAAGCTTGTTTGTTTGTTTGTTTGTTTTCCCTTTCCAGAGTCATGGTGTCTTGCATTCATTTTTTAGTTTCTGCAGAATACTTTTTCTGTATTTTTCCACTTAATGAGAAAATTTATATCTCAACAGTTCCAAAACTAAGTTAAAGACCCTTAATTTCAGCATATTCAGGTGAATGTCTTTTTGTTCCCTGTGCCACTTTAACCAGAGAGAAAAGCACATCACTGTCAGGGCCAGAGAAGAGGCAGCATCACTGAGTGGCATTTTAATTCAGTCTTCTGTTTCTGTAGTGATCAAGAACTTGCCTCTCCACTTTTAAGATCATCTCCGTAGTGAAGAATCTTTCCTATGCAGTTTTGTTTCTCTTTTATTGCTGAAATAGACAGAAGGAAAATTTAGTATATGTAGCCAAGCATAGAAATGGAAATGATTTTTTTCTGTAACAAAAGAACTCATTTTCACAGAAATTTTGCACAGTGTATGATCCAGCTAGTTAAATATTAAGTGTGTGATCACTTACAATTCTCCCTTACTCACTGACAAAGAAAGAGATAAAATGGGAAACAGAGAATGGGAAAACCACCTTTTAACTGTCAAACTCACTCTTCCTGCAATGAGGTAAACAAGGAAGAATAACAATATGATGTCATATTGTGACTTAAAGGGTCTCTTTGTAACTGGTTGAAAATTAAAAATACTTCATATCTTAGCAGTTATGAAATGGCATATGCATATAAAAATCCCATCTCATTATTTGTTAGGGAATAAGAACAAATACCTTCTAGTATTGGCCAATAATAACCAAAAGTTCTAAAATCTAAATCTGATACTACAATCCAAAAATGTGTCTAAACATGAATTCTGAGAGATTACATTAATTAAAAGTTGCACAAACTTGTTTCACAAAATAATATCATCACTCCTCCTTCCTCTCTCTCCATTTCCAATATTTTTGCCATGTACCTATTAAACTGAATATAATGCTTTTGGATATGAAATTCTGTCTTCATTTGTTTCCTAATAAAGAGCATTTACAGGAAATGGCTCTTAAAAATACCTGTTTTTTTAAAATGTGTTTACAAATAACGTTTCTAATGTGTATTTGTAAACTAAAGGATACAAGGAAAAGGTACTACATTTAAAAAAATTTATAATTAAATTATTCATGTAAATACACCTCAGTTAAGCTACTATATGAAGTACATCCACACCAAAATTTTAGCTTACATTTTGGAGGGAAAGTTCTGAAAATATGAAAATCAACCTGTTAACACTTGTATTGTGTATTTAAAGAAAGAAATGTTCTTATGAGTTTTTCATTTACATATTTAACAATAAAATATTTTTATATCATCTGCTCTAGAAAAAAAAAATCCACCCAAGTTATCACAGACAATAGAAATTCAGCTACATTTTTAATTTTTTACTTGAATGTCTACTTTAATATAGCAAAGAACGTGGAAAATTCAACCCACTTTTAATGTTTTGTTGTTTTTTTGTTAATAAATGATGTCAAAGTAATTAATTTTAAGATTAAAAATATCAGTTCCTTTCAAGAAATCCAATTCAAAAGCAAAGCCTTTCTTGTGTAAAAAGGCTGCAGAGAAAAGGTCATCTTTTCTTCAATGGTTTGCTAGCCTCCTAAAATGCATTTCATTAGGGTTAGTCTGATGGAATGAGAAGTCTTACTCAGAGTCTTTTCTCTGAAATGACAGAAGTAAATAAGTTTGAAATATTTATGCCTGCTCTTATAGTTAGGGTACTTTAACACACTGCTTTCTCATAAAGAAAGATTAACAAGGGAAACACTATACAGAAATGCAACAAAAGGCAACACTAACCATTTTTAGAAAAATAATTATTTCAATTAAAATTTAAAAAAATTAATTTATTTAAAGCACATTTTATAGACACAAATTTTTTAATGTGGAAACGTATTCAATTTCAATAAAAAAAGTTGCTCAGATGTTAAGCAGCCAAATATTTTCCCATATTTCTAAGTTTTATTGCATTACTGTTTGCTGTAAAACACAGCTGTTCCCTGTCTGTACCACTGCGTTACAACCAGAGGCTGCAGGGCTCTTCCTTATTTCTGGTGTTGAGGTGGAGCTGCCTTGCTGACCACAGCACAGCCACACATTGCTGCCACCTCTTGCTGACTCTGCTGCTGTCAAAGAGACCGTGGTGGAGGCACAGTGTATTCCAGCCTACTCTGCTCTCTCATTTGTATATGTCCATGCTCAGGTTAGAAATGTTTTGGCTGGGTTTATTTTCTGGTTGCCAAAGGCTTAGGAGAAATCCAGCTAGCACAGGATAGACAATGCTGTTTCAGCTAGGTCTCCAGGTCCTGAGCTACCTTTTTTGTAGTTTGCCCAGGTGTGCTTTAACAGAGGTAGAGAAATTTTACACAGGGTAAAAGTAAATATGGTGAAGCAACTAGGCTTTTCCATTGGTAGTTTGCCTTGACCTGCCCTTCTTTAACAGATTTCTCTAGTGGAATGATATCTGAGTGCCAAACATTCTGGGTCATATGCTACAGAAATCACAGGCCAGGTTTCTAAGCTGATCTAAGATCAAATTCTGTGTGTTCAGTGTTCTCATTGTCAGAAGCACATTGATGCAGATATAATACTTGGGCAAACATATTCCTGTATCATATTCATCCATTTCTCCATAGGCTGTTTTCCTACTGCAGATGATTTTACAGTTGCTATATAGGAGTGTCAAATGGGTTTATGGAGGTTTTTTTACATCTGCCATCCAAAAGATATTTACTAATCCTGTTTCTCTGAAATAAATCATCTAGCTGGTGGTTAAAATCAGTTTAAAAAATGCTGGGAACATTTGTGAATTTCCTATATGTTGCAGCAGTTGTCTGACTGTATCTCCTTTGTAATATGTTATAAAACCTGTGGAAAGACCTTGAGAGGTGAGATAGGTTTGGGGCTTGGGGATATTTTTCTTGTTTGTTTGTTTGTTTAAAATGTGATGGTGTATTTGATACCTATGTAATCTTTATTAACAGTGGGTATGCTAAACCCAAATTTTTATCCAGAAAAATTATGTAATGTTTTCGTGATTCATCATTATGACAACCTTCATCACAAATCAAAAACTAAGTTTTTGTTGCCTATGTACCTTTATCTAGACTAAACTGAAATTTAGTCACTATAGTAATTTTCTTCACTGGGCCCATTTCCAGGTATGATTATTATCGACTAGTGTGGAAGTCATACCTTTGTGTTGCTGATGAAATGAGGCATTTGACTGGGATGCAGAAGGCCTTTGTTGTATTATTTATGCTGCTTTTTCAATGTATTTAGCGGTTCATGGGGTTTTTTAAAAGGAAATTAACATATCAGGTACTTTGGCTGGGTATATTGCGACAGGACACTGACCTCTGTAAGAATGCAATAACAGGTCAAATAGCTTGAATTACTGTAATTTCATTCCATTACTGTGCATTAAAAACTGATATTAATTTGCTAACTGCAAGTATCTGTTCATGTTTACTTAGATCTTTTGTATACTGAAAATAACACTAGTCAAGAGGAAACTAAATTTAAAAACCAGGCATAATAAATTTTCAGGTTTTTTTAAAGTTTCTTGTTATGTTGTGTGTTTAAATATTTGGTATTAAAATTAAATGGGTAATAATGTACTTTTCAAAGCTGTAAATCAGGTTAAAACCAGAAAAATAAATAAATACAAGATTAAATCACTTGAAGACACTTATTTTAGTCTCTTGACTGAAGTCACTAGTGTGAAGACCTGTATTCTGCTCTCTTTAACTTGCTTTTTCTTGAATAATAATTTTTGCAAATTTTTTGAAAAGGTGTAAAATACACTTTTGTAAACCACTCTTTTTATTTCTGTTTCCATTTCCCAGGTTGTAAAAGATAATATGTGACATCATTAAGGAGTTGTGTTCAGAAGAAACAGTAAAATTTTGAAGTATCAGAGATTATAACATATTATTAAAAAATCATAAATATTAACATTTAATATGGGAACTTTAGTTTTGTAGAAGCATGCAATGAGTCATGCCACAAAGACTTCCAATGGTTGAGACAAAGCCAACGAAAAATGAAGAAATTTAGTGTGAAACTGTGAGCATCTAAATTATTATACTACACACATCACTGAAAAAAAGATTAATGTATGTCTTTCCAAAATACTTTAAAATGGTAATTTCATCCTCAGAGCTATGTCTTGATCTGTGAACCAAAGCTGAATTTATATTATAAAATAAATTTTGACATGAATTCATATTGTCTTCAGGAAAATATATTCTTTGTTCAATGCATTTTGCCTAAAACACTGAAAGCAAAAGTAAAAAATGTATATATGTTACATATAGTAGCAGGTGGAGTCAAAATGACATAATCATGAAAACTTTGTCACTGTTAACAAAGTGAATACTGATCATGGTAGCATTAAAATGTTATATTATTTTTCAAACTTTTTTTTTCTGGGAGACTGTTTTGCAAATAAATAACCTGCCATTGTTTTTACATTTTGCTCTGTAGTACATGATACAAACAAATCAGTTTCTTTAAACATCAATAGACAGTACATTATGAAGAATATCTCAGATGTACTGTTAAGTTTAGCATAGAATTACCAAAAAAGATACTCCTGTATTTACTTCTTTGTCTTGTTAAGAGGTATTGGTTTACAGTTTTAATATTAAACCATAACAATGGTTTAAGATTCAGTTTGGCACTTTCTACTTTTCCAAATGTTAGTGATAAAATTAATTTCAAATTGTTATTGAAAAATATGAGAAAATTTTATTAAGATGAGTTTTTTGCCAATGTGTTTAACTGAAACAGTATTCCCAATGAACTCCTTATTTAGGCATCCAGTTAAGAGTATTCCGCAATAGCTGACTGTACCTTGGGGCGGGCAAATTTGAAATGGTTGTGTATCAGTATTATCTCTGAGGAGTGTGACTTTACCACAGTTGCTGGTTCAGCAGAAAGGCATCCTCTGCATCCCTTGTTTGACAGCTCCTATGAAGATAATCAGCTCAAGGTACCACCAAGCTGCCTCTTCTGCAAGGGTTTGAAGAGAGCTGGGCCACAGTGCCTCCACTCAACTTTGTTTCCATCCCACCTTACCATGTGCTTGTTAGGGAAGTTGGGCATGCTGAATGGATTTAACCCCAGGAGTAGCAACCACATTTCTCCCTGTAATTTCCATACTGTTAGAATGATATATCTCCATACTGTGTCTATACATTTCCACTCTGTTTCATCTCCCCTTATTATTCATTCTGTGGGGGGAGTTGGGCATGCTGACCACCACTTTTTTCTGTTAAAATGTAATGTTCCATTTTTAATTGTCCTCTCAGTTTTTTTCCCACATAATGATGCTTATTTGTGAATGTTAGGGTGAAAAAAGTGAAAAGAAAAAGGATGGAGGTAAACAAGTTGATATGCTGAGTTAATGCTATGTCAGAATAAATGAAAATGAATGTCAGAAAGGACAAATAGTCCATTGATTGCTTAAATATAAAACTCAATTCTTACAATTGCCGTTTAGTTAATATCCTGTGGAAGAGACAATGTCTTTTGAACATTTTTATACTTAATTATTTCCATTTTGAATTTTTTAAAATACAAACATTTTATTCCTATGTATAGTTCAGGGACTTTATGTATCTTGCAGGTAATGGGGAAAAACCATAGACCTGCTATGGCAAGACAAGTTACCAGAAGGATATCCTAGGCAGAAAAACTTCTCTCACAAGTATTAAATTGTGCTATGCACCCACTCAAGAATAATGGTAGCTTGTGTCAGGGTCATCAACAGACCACTCTACAATACAGTTGCTTCAAGATACAGACACATAAGAAAAAACTGAATTTGCTCCATTATATATGTTGTCTCATTTTCCCCTGCCTCCATTTTTTTTTTTTTTTTTTTTTTTTTTTTTTTTTTTTTTTTTTTTTTTTTTTTTCTTTTTTTCCTGATAGTTAGTAGGTGAGCAGTTTCTCTGCTGCCTAAGATTTCTGTGAATTGATGTTTAGGGAATTACCACTAGTTTACTCCATATAAAATTTCTTTATGAAATGTATATTTCTAAACTATATTATATTGATTTTGTACCTAACACAGGTACTTTTCTGATTTAAAAACAGATGAATATATGGATTTTTTGATTTATACTTCTAGTTATTAAATGTCAAATGTAGAGCAAAATCAGTACTGAAATAGGCAAAATAGAACTGTGAGTTCAAGAAACATATTTTCTGCAGCAGTAGTTTGATCTCTACATGTAAAATAATCCCTCATTCCCTATCCTTAATCTAGTAAGATATACAAACTCTAAATAAAATCCAGCTCTTTCCCCTTTGTTTTTCATTATACCAATACGATGATGTCCATAGAATACCCAAACCCACAGTATCATTTTCACAGTGCAAAGACTTAGCACCAGATTTTGGAAAGGCTTGTGAAACAACGACTGCTAAGCAAATGAAAACTATATGATTCATATTTTCTCAGAATACTATCACTGCAAAGGACAGACCTCTTTAGCCATCAGAGATGCACTGAAGTTAATTGTATTTTCAGTATCTAGATGCAAAACCACACTGTGAAGATAGTGAAGTTGCTGGCAAGACATATCAAATGCATTTTGCAAAGCAGAAATGCATGCAAGCAGTGAAGAAAAATGAAAATTAGTTGTTTACCTGATCTAAAAATATTAAAAGAATTCCAGTAAACTAAAATTTAATGGTTTGGATGTTTCAGGGAAAATCAGTCAGGTCATTTCTGCTGCCAGATTCCAGCAAAAGAAGAAACAAAAAATGTAATGGGAATACAATTTCCACAGAGCAAAAGAACACAACAGACATCTTCGGATACAGTCCTAAATGGCCATTTAGTAATTGCCTACATCCATCCGAGAAGTCAGCTGATCTAAAAAATGTTGAGAAAGAGATTAAATCCTTCATTCTTGAGTGATATCACAGATTAAATATCATTAACATCATTAAGAATGATGCACTTATTAAAAGAGGTTGTGGTAAAGTGAATATGAACTAATTTAATGGCAGCCTCAAGGGACCTTTCATTGCACTTCAGTTTCTCCCTTGCTTACATCAAGTATAAAGGTCTATTCTGCTGTTTGATACCTCTCACTAGGAGGTTGCACTGTGCTCCAGGTTTCAGGGAGCCAGACTGCAAAGGCAAATAATGAACCATGTAACAACTCTTTAATTGTTTTTAACTCGATATATATATTTAAAAAGAAAATAGCACGCAAGTTCTCCAAAACTTTGCATTACAAGGAAACTCATTGCAAATACATAAGTTTTATGCCAACAAGCTTTTGTGAGTCTCTATGTACTGTGATATTTTCAGACTACATTTAAGTTTACATTACTTTTTACACAGATACTTTCAGGATATAAAAAAGTCTCAGGGTAAAAAACTCTCAGAGTAAAAACCAATTCTTTCCTTCCTGAGTGTTCTAGTACATACCTATCATATTTATGGTATGTTACGAAACTAACACTTTAATTTTTAAATTTGGTTCTTTCACTTTGTTGCTTTTCTTTTTCAAGTTCCTCAGAGGTAGTTTTTTTTACTAGTGCTGTATTCTGTATTCAAATCAGGAGCATAAGATCTTCACAATAAAACAGAGCTGCATAGATGAAAAGTTCCATAACGTTGGACACAGCCATAACTAGCAAATTGTCAGAGAAGTTGGATCAGCCAGCATTCAAGTGACCTTGTTTTCAAACAAAGTAGAAAATATTAAGGAAAATAAGAAAATAAGACAAAGCAAAATATTTAAAAGGCAGTTTCTCAGTTTTAGGGAACTCAGGGTCCCCTGCTTATCTTCTTGTTTTAATTGTTTTCTGCACATAGCATTTAGATCTCAGAAATTAAGTTTACACGTGTTCAGGATATTTCTCCTCCTCCACTCAGGGTTAAATTAGGGTATTGTTCAGCCTCAAAAGGAAACTTGTATCTACTTTAATTAACAACACAGGGAATATATCTCACCCTGACCATAGCAAAGGAAAGACTATTTATATCCCACTAGCCAAGAATTCTGTCACATTGTAGTAAGAAGTGTTCAAACCCCAACTTTTCTGTGCTCACATAACTGCCCTCCCAGGTGCCAGTGTCAGACCTTCCCCTTTTTGGCAACTCCAGTCATCCATATGTGCCCTGCCCCTGTAACAGGGTTGTGTCAAAGTAGGCAGAGAGCTCAGCAGACTTCTTTTATCTACACCACTACATTACAGCTGCAACCAAGAGCCCAATATACTGAACTGTCATAAATTGGCCCATCTATAACTAAAAAAAAAAGTCTCCAAATAACTGAAGTCCCTCTGTTTCATAAGTGACAGATCCCTTACAAGATGCAGTGATGACACAAAGAATCTAGCAATTAGTATTTATTAGGTCTTGTTTTGTCTTTGATAAACAAATTTAGCACCTTGCCAAGAGGAATCTTGCCTAAGTGTCTTGACAAGTACATAGAAATCAAATAATATGTATTTTGATGTTAAAGGCAGCATCCTACTGCAAAGATGCAGATTGCTTCCAAATGAACTTGTCAGAAGTTCTTTTTTTACAAACTTTAACATTTCTTAGCACATGACTGTTGAGAACAAGATATTATATTTTAGCAAGACAAATCAGAAAGTGAAAGTGACTTTTAATGATTCAAGTGCATTTTCAACATACAAGAATTATGGCACTAATAAAGTATGCTCATAAGGAAATATCTTTATGTAAAGGACCTTTAGATCTTAGTGTTGTGATCATCATCCATCATGCCATGGTTCAATGTGCTATTGGAATGCCAACTCTGCCCTGTTGAGAACCCACCTCCCCAGGAGGCTGGAATCATACTCAGGGCTTAAACAACTCCCAAATATCTTTGGCTTTTAAGGTGTGTATTCAGGTTACATTTAAGCTATTAATGTTCTTTTCACTACACAGGTGAAAAATTATCCTTTTAATTTGCAAAAGAATGATACACGTATGTTTTGTAATTTTCTTTATATCCTTTTTACTTAAAACAAACAAACAGACAAAAAAAACCCTAAAAATAATTGTACTAGGTGTTACGTTCTTATGAGTTATTTAGAGAGAGAAATCCATGACAGATCAAAGTGATTAACTAGTGTATGAGTCCAGCAGTCAAAAGTAGACATTTAGGCACTGAACGGGTGAGCACTAAGTACTTTCTATTTAGCTTTCTTTTACAATTGGGATAAGAGGAGGGAAGAAATACTCTGGCATCCTAAACTACAATTCTGATTCCTAAGGGTGTTAAATTAGAGACAGATACAAGAGCTGAGATTTGATAGAATCTTTTGAAGTAAAAGCTGGAATGAAAATACACAAATATTGTTGACCTCCCAAATGACATTTCTAAACTGGGTTTAATTCTGTCTGCGTTTATCAATAAATGATTTTTTAAAAGTAGTTTAATAATATTGAAATAATTTTCCTATTCTCCTGTATCCATAGCTGTGCAGGCAGGTCTTAATCACATAACAAAAGTAGATTCTTTAGTAGTTTTTTTTCTCCATGAAAATGGCTGTTTCCTTTTTGAAGAGAACAAAACATTTAAGCAAGGCTTTAAGTATCTCATGAGGTTTTTAAAAACCATTGCTATAAATATAAAATACTAAGCCATTTCCTACTTTATTAGTGTATTATTGGATTCTTCAGATAGATCCTTTGGATTAATTTTAATGAATTTCTTTCATAAATGCATCTTATTAGTAAATACATTTTATTATGATCCAAAGCTGTCCTGTGCACTAGGGATGCTGGATTAGGCTATGCACCTCAACAATCTTTCAATAACTTTTTAAAATAGCACTGTGTTTATGTAGTTTGGGGATTTTTATGCTTTTAAAAACCCCAAAACATTCAAAATTCATATTTTATTCTTTGCAGAAGTAAAGGACTTTTATTACAGCCTATCCAATATTCTTTGTCTATGTGTCCCCTTAATTTCCTTTTTCCTCATTTTAGTTCCCATTATTTTTCTTATTGCTCTGCCCGTGTCCCTTCACCTATTATGTTTAAAGTCTGTTTTCCCCATTTACAAGTTTATTTCCACTCTTTATCTTTTCTGCACCACAGATAGCTTTTCTGAACAAACAAGCTTCAGTTGATTCAGAGGATGTGCAAAACCTTGTTTGTAACTGAAAAAAAAAAAAACAAAAAAAAAAACCACATTAAAAATCTGTGCTTAATGACTCTGTAAAAGTATCTTTAAAAGTATCAGAATCAGCCTATGATTAGCTAGTATGGTAATATTTTAAAAAACCTCAACCAAATGAATGAACAAACCAAAACCAAAACCAAAACCAAAACCAAAACCAAAACCAAAACCAAAACCAAAACCAAAACCAAAACCAAAACCAAAGCCAAAACCAAAGCCAAAACCAAAACCAGCTGAAAGTGTACAAATAAAAATCAGTCTGTTTGAGCTCTTCAGATTTTTTGAGGAGCAAATAAGATTTTTTTTTACTTTAAAAGGTTGACTTCAGCAATGGCACTTTCAGCATAATTCTGCATCAAGAGACTGTCTCAGAATTAATATGAACCTACATACGAACTGCTAAATTGAGAGAAAAACTGCCAGAGTAATCCAAATTGGCTCACGTTTAAATGAAGCAGTACATGTAGGTATAAAGACAAGTTTATAGATTGAGTGTAAGTGTATTCTTAATTCCTGCTTTATTTTAAAATCTCCATTGCCATGCACTGTTGACTTGTGCTGCATATTTGATATTAAACTGACAAATCCTATAACTATACATTTCAAAGCTTGAATGGTGATGTTCTAATAAGACTGACACTGTAATCCTGTCTCTGATAGTCCACAAATGGCATCGTGGTAGTTATTATTATAAAGAAACAAGAACTTACTCATTTTTTTCTCAGATTTAACAAGCATGAAAGTACAGAGAATCATTTTATTATTGTATTTATCTCAGTAGTTTAACAAGAAAACAGACAAATGTTTAGCAAATAGGAGCATGGTTAAATTACAAAGTAGTACTGTGAGCATTACTTAGAAGTAAGAATTTAAGAATATAGCTCCTATAGACATCTAACCTCAATAATACATTTCTTACTGTGCTGGAAATTAGAAATAAATGTGAGAGCAAAGTGATGTCTGTTGTTAACTCTTATATACTCATCTGTCTGCATCTCTATAGCATTATGGAGGATTTAACTTTCAATTAACTTGTTGCTGAGACATCACCACTTTCATTTTCAGCTTGGATTTTTCATACTCACTTGACAATGCATGCAAATCAATTTCACTGGCTGCCAAGCCTTTCATGTGGAATTCACTGTCATTTTGTGCACCTTTCAAAAGACAGAAAGTGGATGAAAGGCAAATTAACACAAAAGAAATAATTATGTATTTCTTCACATAAAGTCCTCACAACCTCTGCAACAGATCTGTAAAAAATTAGGAATGACAGGTGAATAAAAAGTGAATATGTCAATAATTTTTATCTTTACTGGCTCTTAGAAAGTAAGGGTATCAGTTTATGTCCTTAAAATATCCTCTAGCCCCAGGACACTGGTGGAAAGCAAGTTAGAGAAAGTCTGAACCACCTGAAACAATATAAACACTCCAAATTTTTTCAAGTAGAAAGACATAATACAAAACTCATTCAAATTTCAGCTGCTTTGCAAATTATTTCCAAAACAAAAAATTGAACACTGGATTTATGTGCTCAGTAAGGATTATTTTTAATTATTTGACTTTATATGGCTATGACTAAAAAAAGGAAAGGGAAAACTGCAAGATTGTGTCATAAAGAAAATAGAGTTTAGCATAATCTTTACTGTCTCCTTGTTAAAAATGGCATTCTTAACAGCAAATATTTGCTTACTATTAAAAAAAAAACTGCTTCAAAATGAGTATATTTTATGAAGTCTGTATTTAATTTAATCCTGGTTCACAGACAAACAATGTATATTCAATAAATATGTATGTTATCCAAGCTAAAAATACTTGTCAAAGAAAATAACCTGTGATTCCTTTCTGAAAAATCAGCCTCCTACTACTCTGATCCTAAATAAGCTGCGCAAAATGTAAAATCTTGCATAGTCATTAACTACAAGGTGGAGATTTGCAATTTACATTTCTATTTTTATCTAAGCAAAAAGTATTTTTGCCTTTCCATTATGATTACTTTGTTTTCAAAATCAGTTATCTGATACCAGAAAAGTATTTGATTTTTACCCAGATAAAAGGTCATTTCAAACCCAGCTTCATGAAGCTATTGATTGCATCATTAGAGAAAGAAAAAAATAAGAGTATAATTTTCAGTTTATTGTTATTTCTTTTGTCTACATTAATTTTTTTCTGGCTCTGGCAATTATATCAAGAGCACAGATTGTCTTCATTAGTTTTAGATTCAGCAGTCATGATCTAGGCATTATGAATTATATAGTGTCATGTGTTACCTTATAGACTCTCAGGCCTTAAATGCAGAAAGGAAATAACTTTTCTGTGCTACCTATCATTATCTGCATTGTCACGCAACTACATCTCCTTTGGCACTGGTATGTACCTGTCCTGTATCTCCAAATACTGTACTGTGATTCCACTAATTCACAGCTGAAAAACATGTTGAATAGGTTGCCAGTTTTACAAATTCGACTTTTCTTCTCTGCAAGGTCAATACCTTCCTTTTTTAATGAGGATGAAACAATGTTTTCAACATACTACTGGTGGAAGTGTTGGCCACCAAGGCTGACATAGCGTATTGTCTCCTATGGTGTTGGGAATTTTGCTTCATATATGGTTAATATTTTCTTCACTCTCATCAATCTTACCAATTTAAAACCCTCTCAGAGATCTGTTCCATATTCCACAGTGAGCCAAAAGTGCCCTACTTTGGGGCATCAGCAATTTAAATCTGCTGCTCTCATGCTCCCTTTGCAGTCTACCAGACTACAATTCCTAAAAAAGGTCTATCTTATCAAATTTAATTGTCTGCATTAACCGATAAATGCCTTTCCACCTGTGTTACAGTGCGTATCTTCCCGGGTCCGCCTGTCGTTCGGCTGGACCCCCCAGCAGCTCTGGTACGCCTCAACAGAACCGATGTGTGGGTTTTTGGCTCTGCAGGACTTCGACCTTCATTGTCATGGCCGTGGTGTAAATGAAAGAGAGGACTCTTGGAGGTGAGAACGGGACAAAGGTTTATTGGGGGACACAGGGGAACCCCTCACTTCAGGCCCGGTGCCCCAGGAGAGACCCTGCACCCTGGGCGGTGGGGGGTTTTATCCAGGACAAACAAAGAGGGGTGGATACAAAGTTTTTAAACCAATAAAACAAAGTAACATAATAAATGCCAACTAGATTACAACACTACTAACAAATCCAAGATAAATTGGGGAGGGGTCCTAGCACATCTGCCAACCACTGGCCAGATTCCCTCAAGGTTTCTGGGCCTAAGAGATAACAATTNTTATCAACTTAAGATAAGAAAGAATTCCAAGGCAAAGAGGCCCATCTGGGACAGCTAAAACTTACACTATACTTATAATGTATTTTAAAACTAAATCCTGCAACCCCACACACCTGACCTTAATTGGAAAATTAATTTTGTTCTGCATCTCTTTTCAGCAAACAGACAACTTCAAATTCTTTATTCAAGAGATCTAACTTGGAGCATCTGTATCTGTTAATAAAAATACAGTATTTGAAAACTTTAGGCTGAAAAATACTAATATTTGTACTGCATAAATGAGTTTATTTTTTTTATGAAAAAGAATGCATACACATCTGAAACAAGTTTTCCATATATATATATATATATATATATTTATGTATGTAAATGTAAGTGAAACAGACACAGTCTTGAAAGGACTTGAATTTGATAGTTTATCTGATGTCTCATCTGGATGACAATGAACTTGAAGTGTTTCACAATTCTGCCAAGGAAGTACACAGGAACAAAAGAGTAATGTGTACAGTCATAGCAAAATATTCTCTGTTCTTCAACAGCTCTTCAGATAATTCAGATATTACCCACATGGAAATTATCTCCTGTTGAGCACTGGAAACAATTCCTGTTACTTTCTTTACAGATGTTTCTTTAGCTGACAGAAAAGGTGAATTGATTTCTTCTCTTCCTGAATAGCTAAAATCAGAATGCTCTTCTGAGCTGAATAAATATTAAAGTTTAACATATCTTATAGGCCAGTTCAATTTCATTTATTTTTGACATGTTCAAAAAGTTATTTACTTAAATTTTTTTAGTGTTTCCAGTTTGGAATTTATTTTGGTGTTAGTGATTCCCCAGTGATATACTTCTGAAATGTGCCTTTTTCAGTGTGTACAAAGAGCAGTACTAAATATTTATTTAGTAGCATTTCTGTGTCTTCCATTACCAGGACACCCATCTAATTCAGCAGTAGATCCATCTTTTCCCTGGTATTCCTTTTGCTGCTGATGTGCTGATGTAAAAGCCCTTCTTGTTTTACTTGATGTCCTTGTCAGACCCTATTCCAAGTGTGCCTTGGTCTTTGTCATATCTCTGCATATGGTGATTATATTCCTATAGTCCTTCCAAGTGTCCTGTCCACTTTTCACATCCCATAAATATCTTTCTTACAGCTGGGATTTCCTAGAAGGTCCCTGATTGTCCATGAAGATTTTCAACCCCTTTTGCCCGATTTTTTCATCATGGAGATACTGTGGTCTTGAGCTTGGAGGAAAGGATTCTTGAATATTGCCCAGCGCTCTTGGTCTGCCTTCTCTTCTAGAGTCCTGTCCCTTGGGATACCTCCAAGCAGGACTTTGAAGAGGCAGAAGATTGCTCTCAGGAAAATCAAGGCTCTAGTCCTCATTACTGCTTTGCTTCATCCAGACAAGATCATGAGCTCCAGTGTCTCATGAGCACAACTTGACAAGATTTTATGTATCCAAATTCAGGTTTAAATTGTCTGGCTTTGCAAAACTTCTTCCATTGCAACTCGGCACAATTATGAAATAAAACATAAGGAAGGCAGAGAAAGACACACAGTAGCCCACAGTAGCTCCTTCACTTGTGTAAGCCTAGGCTCTTTTTGCATTACCAATAATCTTCTAGCTCTTTAGTCCTTGCAGAGAAGCAATAAGCTAATCAAGGCCTGATTTGAGGCATAATATTGACCTCCATTTCAAAATTTACATTTTGAGGTGGAATTTTCAACTCTGGTTCCATTTCAACAATTTTATTTTGTCTAGGAGTTTAAACTTTAGTGCTGCTGTTTGAATGCAACATCAAAAAAAGGAAAGTGAAGACTTAAATTAGAAAATAATATTGTTCTGAATATTAACTGACATATTGAACTGCACACAACAGCAGTAACAGAACAGTGTAATGGTGCTAAAGATGTGAGATTAATTGCTCCCTCACATTTATTTTTAATGAAGAGTAACAATTGGGCTGACAGGCTAATTATTATAGTTTTCCAGGTCTCTGCTATAATAACAGTCATAATGTAACTCATCAATCAAAATACAACCCTTATAAGGCTTTTGCTCTTTAAAACTCCAACCTTATTTTGTCGTTTAAAGGACAGTGACTCCTGACAGTCATAGACCAAGGGCACTTTGACAATTGATCCTCCCTTTTACATTTCAAGTAACAGCTTCAAAATTCAGAGTTGATTAATGAAAGAAACATTCTAGATTAATTTTATAATTGTGATCTGGCAATAAAATTTGGAACAGATGCTTGTTCTAAGCTTTTCCACTATTTAGAACTTTCTACAGATACGTATTCAGAGAACCCAGGACAGATGATTAGAGCAGAGCTGGAACTAGGGTTGGAGCTCCTGCATTTCATTGGACATGGTCTGTGAATTCTGGGACAGAATCAGTAACAATGTTCAACTTTAGATTTTTTCTCACTTTTTAGTTACTTTTTTGGTTGGTTAACTGGTTTGTGAATGAAAAATGCTATTTCCAGTAATGATTATAAGACAGGAAAAGAATTTTGAATACAATTTAATCAACAGCGTCCAGTTGGAAGAAAAAAGCAGCAAAAAATATGAAAAGTACCTCAAAACCCTTCATTCTCACAAGTCTAATTTTACCTCCATTACAATGAACAAGCTGCTTCCTAATTTTCCTAAAATTCCTAACCAGCCAATTTAGGTTCAAGATGTGTAACACATCCTTTCCAATTCAACTTTTTTGTATTTTTTTTTAAATACTTCATTTTTTTTTTCAATTTTTTTTCAATGTTTTGAGAAGGGTTTCTCCAACTTATTGACTTAAGGCTGAAGCAAAGCCTGGCCACAATTACTAAACTAAAATTTTACAGTAATGCATTTGCAAATATAGTATGGTGAGAAACAGCTTACCTTTTTAGCTCTCTGGTCTGTAAATTTTTTGAGCCTTTAGGCCTGTGTTGGCACTCTGAACTCAGTCAGAGTTAATTTTCAGCACATATGCTGGGTTTGTCTTTCTTATAGATATATTCTTCTCCCTCAGGCTTGTTCACTTCTCCAGACCTGAGTAACTGGACAATAGTGTCACCTTTATCTTATGTTCCCTTAGGTGGCTTAACTCACAGTTCAAAGGTCCCCTCAGGAGGCAGATTCAGGAAGGGGTGGGCTTTGGTGCTTGCAGCTTCTTTATACAGTTTTGTCATAATGAGCAAAAAGTCCTTCATAACAATGTTTAAGCTGTTAACCATTATATTTCAGTCACTCACATGATGCATGCTGATGTCATTGCCAAAGTTAATTCAATGTTACCCAAGACAGAGAGACTGTGAATTGATGTCCTCACTCAAGCAACAAGGAGTACTCCAAGAATGTCTGGGTTATATGGCTGAGCCTGCTGAAGCACAGTGCAGTGGCAAATGGCTCAGACCTTTGTCTACACACAGTCACACATTGCAATCCTTGGAACAGGCCTCAGAAGTTGGTTTGTCATGCTCTAGTTCTGCTTTGGCCAAAATACATAGTGCTGAGGTGCTACAGGCTTTTAGAGCATTACTACTTTCATCTTTCTCAGTCAATATCTTTCATCTCATCTTGGCAAAGAATGTCTCTTTTTTATCCCTATCCCTTCTTTTGATGTCCAAACTTATCTTTCACCATTGCCCCAGAGAAATGATTTAAAAGAGCTTTCTCCGTTACCCATTTTTATGTGGGTTGACTCTTTCATAAATATTTTTCTTATCTCTCGTATTGTTCTACTAATATTTTTCAATAACAATAATATACATGTTGTATATATAATTTTATTATATATTTTTCTCAGTGTGATATCAGTCTTAATTTACTACATGCTGCTGTTTGGTTGCCTGTTTTGTTGGAGAAATAGTTAGACAACAATTAAAATACAAATCTTGAATAATTCATTGGGAAAATACAGTGTCGGGGGAGGGAAGGGATTTGTTTGTGTTTTTCACTAACGTTGTTCCTTGAATTGTTCTCATTTTAAAAACTAGGGTTGCTATCACATAAAACCTAAAAATTGACAGAATCAAACAATTCATTAAATGTTCACTAGAAGGCTGCATATGAACTTTAGTTTCAGCAACAGATCTGTGCAGTTTGCTTTTAAAATTTTAATTCCTATAATGCAAGTGAAGAAATCAGCATACTTACATGGCCTAGCCTTTATCCTGTTCTTCAGAATAATATGGAGAATATTCACAGAGTAACTTCCTTCACCTTTTTTTCTGTATCTTTCTCGTTTTGAAGACAGTATTTTGGTAATCAGCTTGTGTTGACTCCATTTCTTCAGGTTCTTGTTCCTGATTAACTTCTCGTTACATTAACATTTGCTTCCATAATTGTTGTGCACACTCAGTTGGAGGTGAACATTGCAAGTTTCCACCATCTACCTGTGAGTGGGGATTTAACAAAGGTTGAAAATCACTCAGTTTCTGTCCTAAAGCTAGCAGCAAAAACAGGTTGTAATAAAACTGAGGAATGCCTAAGGAGACAGTGGTTATATCTCCCAAATACTGTATGAGCACACAAGGAGGGATTGCACTACATGGCAGTGGCATGTCGGCATCTCCCACAGCACTGAAAAATGTTACTTGCCCAACTGAAATGTGTGTTTTCTGGGTGTTTGTTGGTGTCTTTATTTCGAATGATTGCAAGTGTGTATTTTTCCTTATTGTTAGGTAGAACCAAATGATTTTTTTTTCTGACGAAGGACATCAAAAATAATTAATAGGTTTGTAAGAATCAAAAACTCAATAAAGAACATATTTTATTTTCCTTAACTATCTAAATCAGATATTTGCATCTAGTCATAATTTTGAGCATGTTGTTTGGGGTTTTTTTTAAGCAATGTGGTTCTTAACATGTGGAATCAGGCCTCAAAAAGCCAGTATAATCAGAATTACCTTTGGAAATACTACTAAAACCAGAAAAACCCATGGACAAAACTTTAAATAAGTATAGACTGTCCTTAAAACCTAATTTTTATGATTTTTTTTTCCCTTTTTAGAAAAATCAACATGATTTCCTTAATTTGACAAACTTTAGGAAGCGGTAGCCAACAAATACACAGAAAAAATATAGTGATCTGGAGAGACTGCATTTTCTGCAAAATACCTAAGTACTATTTTTATGTCTTAAAAGTATTGTAAATTTAATAGAAATTAGAACTGACTTCTCATGGGTTAAAATCTACACAGATGAATATCCAAAAACTACATTGGTACCTGACCTTTAAGCAATCAAAAGTAGGAGAGAATAGGAAAGAGCTTTAAACAGGAAAGTACAAGTACATGAAAAAATCCAGAGACGAGACATACATGAAGAGTATCCAAAAAGCAGCCAGGATGTGCAACCTAAGTCTACTGGGGAAAAACTGGAAGTCTGATCCGTATCAGCCACTGATATCTATGCACCCTGAGATTCAGTAACACATTACTTTTAGTAGGCAGATGAAAGAAATTATGTCAGAGTTCAGTTAATCATATGTCAGCATTTGTGGAGGTGAAATGGGTGAAATGACAGTGCTAAGCAAATTTATCTTAAATAGTTGCTGCACTTAATGGCTTTCTTAGCAACAAAAGAACCTTTACACAAAGGTTCTCCTGCACCACAGACGCATAATAATCTGTGAAATTAACTTGTCCACTTTACAAAGTGGCATTGTCATAGAATTTAAAATTCAGCGTTTAAAATATAAGCATGCATATACTCAGAGACATACAGATCAATATAATACAAGTTACCTGCACTCTTACACTTTCCCTGGTAATTTTATTCCTGGAACCAAATGCATGACATAGATGAAAATATGATCAAATGTTATCAAATCACTTCTTTAGAACAATTGTCTCTTAAGAAACTTTGCCAGCAAAATAAAAGATCAAAAAGTTATTTCTTCTCCGAAAATACAAATCAACATCCACTCAGACATCCAGGAAAATAAAACTACCAGGGTGGATTCTGTAACAAGTCCAAGAAAATCAGCCTTAAAGAGCTCTACTTGTAAATACTTTCCCTGAAAATGTTTTAGTTATTCTTCTAAAGAATCTTTTATATCTTGAATGGTTGAAAAATATGCTATGTGCATTCTTATTTTGTTTATCAGAAAAAAAAAAAAAATTCCAAATTTCAGATTCTTCTTTTTAATTAAAAACCCCTCAGCATATTGAAACTTCTACAGAGTTCTGAAGTATTCTCCCAAACAAAAAAAGAGATTGCATTTAGTATAGGGGAAGATGTATCATATAATATGCATTATAAAGTATCTGTGTATTTTAAATCATTTTCAAATAAATCAAGAGGTTATGAGGCTGCGGTTATAGTGACAAAAGTTAAACTTGAAGCTTTCTTACTTCTGAGTACTTTGGTCTGCCCCCTCAATGAATTTTTTTTTTTTGTTTGTTTTGTTTTGTTTTGTTTTGTTTTGTTTTGTTTTGTTTTGTTTTTAATGAAATATTTTTATATAGTAAGAGATGTATCCATAATTCAGGATGCTGGTAGTTTCCATTTCCCCATGGCTTTATGTTGCTTTCAAAAAATATGACAGATGATTTTGCATTTGCTGTCTTTGTTTGTTGGCTAGGGGTGGTTTGTTGGTTGATTGGCTGGGTTTTTTTCAGGGGAGGTTTTTAGTCTTGGTTGGATGGTTGGTTGGTTGGTTGGTTGGTTGGTTGGTTGCGGTTTTTGAGGGAGGTTTTTAATGTTGGTTGGTTGGTTTTTTAATGGGTTTTTCTTGGTTTGGGTTTGAGGGGTTTTTTACTTATTTAGTTTTTAATTTTCTTAAATCTGAGCAGGAGAAGTTGAAGTAAAATCATTAATTGTTAAAATTAAACTTGTTAATATTTTGTTACCTTTTGACCTAGGATACTATTTACAGCTTACTACAATTTTTCTGAAATTGCTTCAAATCACCTCTGGCCAGACTTCTAAGCACAAAGTACATGTAGATCACTGACTATAAACATCATCTATCTTAGAAAAAATACAAGGAGAGATTGTTATAAAGATATGTTTTATTTTAGCATAAAATGAATAAACATATTTTTTGCTTGTGGATCAGTTGGGAATATATTTTGGTCAAAAACTGGAATAAAGCTTGAATTCTTGCCTCTGCTCTCTGGTATTATCCCTGAAATATTATGTATTCAAGCTCCTTAATATAAAATATGTTGTGGCTTAAAAATAATGGAGAAGAAAATATTTTAGGTTTAAATGAATAAATATGCTTTATTAGTTAAATTCTGCATTGTCAAAATAGTCAATGTTTTATATTCCCTAATACTAAACCTATATTGTGTTATATCAAGCAAGGGCATTTGTTTCACTTCCTAAAAATATGCAATTTAGAAAATCAACTTTACATGAAAAATATGATGCAGATACTATGGATTTATTGTGTAAATTATGCAGGTCTTCTCCCAGAAGATTTTAAAATAATTTAAAGAGAATAAAGAAAACTACTTATACTTGTCTTTTGAAAAGACAGCTTTGAAAAATATATATAGTAGAAAAATTTAAAAGAAAAACTCTCTGAAAATATGCAGTGCTGGGGGATAACACCAGTGCTTCTGACACTGGATTTATTCTCGGGAGCAGATGGATTAAATTAAGCAGTTTTATTTTGTCTCTGAATTCCAGTGGACATATGCAGTTGATTCTCCATGCCGATTCATTTTTGTCTATATCATTTGAAATATTTCAGTCTTTCTCCTTTATTAATAAAAAGTTGTTATTCCATGGTTGTATTTTGTCTTCTGTGAATAACTTTTTCTTATTTTTTAGTGGTTGCATGAAGAAAGCCTCTAACAATAAAATATCTGTTCAACTGAGATATGGCAACTGATGCTGAAATAAATTAAGAAGAAAATTTCCAACCTTTACCATTAACTAGGCATTTGGAGGAATTTATGAAGAATAACATGTGGAGTTAGAGGAATTAAAAAAAAATCAATGAAAATAAAATATGTGTATACATTTTCACATCTTAAAATTGTATGTGGGACAGGACTTCAATTTGCCGTTTATCAAAGAAGTTCAACTGAGTTTCACTATTTGAAAGAGAAGATACAGATAATAAACAACTGTACAGTGATTCATGAGACCAGTGTTCTCTTTCCCTCTGAGCATCAGACAGCTCTTCAGATGTCAAATTTTTAATCCATGTCTGAAGTTTAAAAACTATGATAACTAATATTTAAAGTCTAAATAGTAAAAAAATCCCAGTGAGTAGTTATATTTATTCAGATTTCAATTCACACACTGGTGAGAAAGTAGCTAGAGCACTAAATTACTTGGAATTAATTGGAAATTTCATTTAAGTTGTTGACTAGTTTCATGCAAATAAATTTTTAAAAAGCCAACCTAAGCTAATAATTCAGGAAAGGTTAGATGAAACAATTTTGGTTTGAAATTTGGAGAGACTGCATGCATGAAAACTGCTAGAATGCCATTAAAAAATTTACTTCATTTCATCTATGTGCTCAGCAATTTTGATAAATATATTCATGACACAAGTTCAAAATCAAAATTTTTATACTCCTCATTCAGAAATGGAGTCAGGGAAGTCTGTCTTTTCACAAGGATGACTTGAGTGGAGAGTTTTCTTTAATTATATTTCAGTTTCAATGAGAATTTTGGATCTGCTATGGAAATTACTGTTTTATCTCACGAAGGAAATCAAATTTGGTGCTAACAATTGGGTCCCTTCCATTGTTAAAATATATTAATGAATCTCAAATCTTTTGTCTGAAAATCATTTTACCCTCCTTGTGACATATAGAAGTTAATTTAAAATATTTTAATTAATGAGGCTGCAAAATTAACCTTGTAGAAGGAATTTTTTTGACAGTTACTTTGGCTCCAGTCATACACCCTGTACAAGGTAACAGGAGGAAAACTAATCAAGAGGAAGAGTGTTGAAGACAGAGAAATTAGTGACTGTCGCTTTCTGAGCCCACTGAAAAATACATACCTGAGTGTGACTCAGGAAGTCAACTGCAAATTAAGTCATCCAAGTTTAAAATTGCAATATAAAAAAGTGAAAATTTGCATTTTCCTGAGAATTGGTAAAAGACATGATCATGAGAATGACTGCTAATGCAGAGTCAGATTTACCCAATTTTTCATGTCTTCACAGAATGCTTCCAAGGAGAGGTATACAAGAAAATAAAATGTGATAGCTCCTATTTATTTATTTATTTCAAACACTTTTTTTAAAAAATACTTTATCAGATGTGTGTGCTTAGATCAAAAGAGTATTTTTTCAAGGACTTTGGTTGCAAAATAATGTATTTAAGGCTTCAGAATTTGTAAAAAATCTTGTAGTAATGTACAAAGTATGCTGCTTCAATTATGTCTTATTTGACAGTTTAAAAACAGTGATGGGTAAAAAATCATTTCTGCTACAACCGTATGTCTTTATTTACAAGATTATGAGAAATTTGGCACATTGGAAAACCTAGTCCATGTTTTGAATTTTAAAGCACAGGACTACGAGTATGCTAAGAAATAGGAAAGACTCAAGACAGTACATTAGGAAATGCAAAATGCATTAAGTGGTGTCCTTCTGGAGGTGAGTAGATGGTAAGTGAACTCTCCTGCTGAACTCTAAGTGAGATATGAATTCATAGACCTCTAAGGTAGATTCTTCAGTGTAAAGTTATTTCAAACAAACAGTACAGGAGAACTTTAGAAATTCAATTTTTATAACATATAACTTGCATAGATCATTCTCCTTTGTCAGGTAATATTACAGATCTCTGAAAACTTTGGAGACGGGAAAACACCTCAAAGTCTCTATGGCCAAGGAAACCTACTAGACAGAAGGCAATAACAGCAGCTACAGCTGTAGAAAATATTTGGATGAAATGCTAACTTCTCCCTCCCTCTACACAAGGTCTTACCTGCCTTTTGTGTTGCTGTCCTGTCCTGTAATTCTTTTTGGCTGGATTTGAGCTTCCAGCTCTCTAGTGGCCTGATCAATTCTTCTTTTTGTAATATTTTCTTTCCTAAAACTTTTAATATACTTCAGTAGTTCTTCTTTTCTGGAAGTATACTTCAACCTTGTGTTTCCAGCATAACTCCATAATTTCACTTCCTCCTCTCTGCATTTTGAAACAGGTCACAAAACTTTTGACTGAAGCAGTGTAAAGAACGACCTTTCTCTGCTTTTATAGGTTTTCCAAGCAATGAATTTGATCAGTGGTCCAATTACAAAGGCAGAAGCACAGGACGGCCAGCTTTGAAGAATGTGACTCAGTTTGGGATGATGTTTCCATTATAGATAAAAATAAAAGTTGGGTTTTGGTTTGGCTTTGTTTCTTTGTTTTTCTTTGGGTTTTTAATTTAGTTTTTTTTTTCCCCCAGATTATCAATAGTGTAAACAATAGAAACTGATGAGAAATGGAAGAAAAAAATAAAGGCCTATTACATTTACGTGGAAACCAAATCAATACTTACTATAGTTCTACAGATGTACTACATCATCTTAAAATAATGTACAGGAGAACTAATTGTTTGGTCCTGAACTAAACATATTGGGCACACTAAAAAAAAAAAAAAAAAAAAAAAAAAAAAAAAAAAAAAAAATGGAAGGAAAGCAATTGTTGTGCTATTCATGTAATGAATTAAAAAGTATGAGAATCTTCAGAATAGATTGTGATGGCTGTTCTGAATAATTTTCTATGCCTATGGGATCTCTAGATCAAGTCCAAAGAAACTGTTATTCACATCAGTGAATAACAGGTAATTCCTGGACAGAAAAGGACCTGTAAGAAAAGATGAGTATTTACCTTTCATACTGATCTGCTGGTTAGGATGGCAATACTAACTGATGTATAGTTTAAAAGCCACCATAGTTCTGATAATAAAAAAAGGTGACCAAAACAAACCAAACCAAAAAAACCCCACCAAAACCAAAACCAACCAAACAATACAAAAAGAAAAATTAACCAAAGAGCAGGAAGCTGGTTAAAAAAAGGTAATATGTCAAAATCTTTAAGAAAACTTCTGGAATAGTTAAAAAACCCCTCATAGTAACCCCTCTAACAGGTATTGATCCAGGTATTGGTGTAATAATTATTGCCTTATAATAAAGGTTTGAGAAAAGACAAAATGAAGAAAACATGGCCTCCCATCAAGGTAAAGGGCGCTTATTCGAGGCAAGAAGACACTCTTCAAAAGACTGAACGTATTTACTAAGGAAGAATGAGTAAAAAGGGTCATAATCTCTCTGAGATTTAATTAAAAAATTAAAAATTAAGAACTATCAAAATAAAGGTAATATTAAATTCATCATCAAACACAGGGAAGCCTGCTGGAGACTCTGTAGAGCCAATTGTCTGGCTATAAAATAGGCATTTAGCAAAGATAAGAACTTTGTTGTGAAACTTTATGTATTTTTACAATTAAGTCCTCTGTGGGAATAAAATGTCAAATTCAAGAAACATTTTTCATTAGGACTTGTCAAAGAATATATCTGTGAATGAAATGACAGCACACATTAAGCAATAAATGGTGAAAGGAATAGCCAAAAATTTTGGCAGATCCACATGGTAGCAAGACTAGAGTTCAAAGGAGTAAAATATCCACTAACAGTGCATGATGACAAAGTACAGAACTGCTTACTTATGAGTAATGACCAAATAAGCTAGAGCTCTTCAGACAGGAGAAAGAGGTAACTTGTTGATAGGAGAGGAGACATGTTAGGTTTCTACAGGAAGGCAGGATGAATTAAAAGTATCAGGAACCAAATACAAGACATATTTTTCATTCTGAACTAGTAACCATGAAAAACTAATTGCCAAAGTTTGAAGCTTAGAGTTCAACTTCTTGGAAAATAAATACATTCAGGATCCTTAACCACACCAAAAAAAACCCTGGGAGTCCTAGGTTTTAAAATAGGCAAGTTAAGGATGCCAGCATCAGAGTGTTTGCATGTGCATGTGTATACATATATATCTCTCAAATTTATATGTATATATATNATCTATATAGATATATAGATATATAGATATGTATGCACAGCCAAATATAATCTATATATATCTATATATCCCTACCAAGAAGTTAAATAAGGAAATGTGAATATGGAAATAGTGGGCTAGAAGAAAATTACACAGTCACCCTATATCTGCAGCAGACAGCAATGAAATAAATAATTTAAGAAAATTAGTGAGAGAAGATTCTGTGTACACGTTAGGAGCTCAGAGAGAATCATTTATTTTCCAAGAACAGCAAAATAGGCTTGACATTTTTAAATAATATATTGCAGCTGAGATGAAGAGTCATTCAAATATGCATCAATGCACACCAACCTGAGCAGACTGCAACAAACTAAGTCAATACGACACTCAGGAAGGAGTCAATATGATTTGTACTGTTCCTGGTAGAAATGTCATTTAAAATTGATGACAAGATTTCTGACCAAATGTTATCTTAGAATAGTCTTTATCATTCTCTCTTTGACATTACGTCTTGCGGCTTTTGACCCTTCTCAGAAAAGTCCCATTTCCAGCAGAAGAACAAACTAATCTCATGAAAATGTGTGGAATTAACTTAGTGAAACTGTAGGAAGACAGAAGGTATTTTGCAAAGTCCTCTGTATGAGGACTGTGAGCAAACAATTAGAATCCTAGTACTTCAGCTGCTACTGAAATACAGGAGAAATAGCTGCTATTTTTTTTTTTTTTCAATTTTCTCTTGCTCACAGATGGAAGAATCTTTAATCTTTATGTTCTAAATTACTTTAGAACCTTTATAAAAATAATCACAGATGCTACAAATGCCATTTAGAATATAGCATTATTAAGCCTTTTGGTTTTTGGCTGGTAAATTGCTCAGTTTGCTGTAAAAGCTCACATTACTTTCCATAAAAATGTTACTTTATTGCTACCACCGCGATCATTTTGCACAAGGAAATTATTTCTCCTATCTATAGCTAGAAGTGTAGCTGGTACAAAACAGTTTTGCCTACCCTGGAAGTCTGGCTTCTGGTGAACTTTTACTTGGTATTTGGGAAGCCTTGGTTTGAACTCTTTCTGTGCTGAATCCCAAAGCAGCCTGCCAGACTCCCCAAGCAGCGCAGAAGACCCTGAGGAGAAAGGTGAAGAAAGTAAATGTACATGACTGATAGAGGCCCAGGCTGTGAATATATTATCCTTCATTTAGAAAAGAAAACTTATTTGGTCTCCCACTTCTTATATGCTCACATCTGCTACCAAAATACTGTATTACTGATCAGTTGTACATAACAGAAAGAACTGCATTTGGGTAGTAAGCAAATCAGTATAGATTAATAAGGCTGTTTATGAAAAAAATCAGGTCATAACTTACACTGACTGTTTTAGAAGGCACCTACTGCTTCCTCTGTGCTCATCCTCTGCTCTGTATGAACTAGTGCTAAAACCTTATTACCCTCCCCACTCCCTTTCATTCATGTTTTTAGAAAATAACCTTATATATTTACCATGGAGATTTTGATGACGGGGGCTTAACTTCTTCATTCTCTTGCCAAAAATGTGCAAAAGTGGGAAAAGTACACATATCCAAAATTATTGCTTTGTCACTCTGATAATGTAAGAAATATTTAATGCTAAGAATAATGTAATGCTAAGAATGAATAAATACATAAAGTAGATTATTACAGAGCTCCCTTTATTCAATGAACATACTTCCTGTATATTTTAAATGGCCTAGCCTCAGGCCTACTTGGCAGGTTGGGTCAAGATGACAATACTATAGTATATATATATATATATATGTAGTATATATAGTTGTTATATACTATATATACTACATATATATTAAATATGTAGACTACCATATATAAATAGAAAAGCAAGGTCAGCTGAGAATTACTGAAGGAAGCTGAAGCTTTTAGTTGGTGGAATGCTAATCTGTGCAAATGACACTTTGAAAATTACTCTAAGAAAAATGAGGAGCAATTGGATTCCTATGTGACAAAATAATTAATATATAACAAATATAAAACTCATAAAGTTGCAATACTGCTAGCATTCAAACTTTTAAAAAAAACCCCAAGCAACCAGCCAAGAAACCAACCAAATGAAACAGTTAAGTCTAACAAGAAACCATCACGTAAAAAAAAATACACAGTGGAAGAGCAGGAGATTAGTGGGGAAGTACCCCTAAAAGCTGGATGGCACAATGTAGGCCATTATTTCTGTCAAGTATTAAAAAACCCCAACTATTCTGGTATAATAGCAGAAACAGCTTAGCTGTGACCCATAAGTCAATCCATGTGTACTGCGTTTTTATCTTTAAGGCAGCTTAATATTTTTCATAAAACTTACTCTTAGTAAATAGTTAAAAGGCATTGATGAGACAGCACTTACTAAATACCTTTTTGGAATAAAATGCAAGGTATGTTTTAAAATTAAAATAAAGACGGCTGGAGAGAAGAGTGGAATAGCTGTGAAGGGCTGTAGTGAACTGCTGTAGCTGACTAGACTCTCCTAGGGTCCAGTGCAGGGATTCTCATATCATAAAATTCAGCAATTTCAAATTTTTCTGGGTACGTTTATGGCTTTTTAAATAGTTAATTGGGGGTGGTTTTGTTTTTGTTTGTTTGTTTTTTCTTTCCAAGAAAAATATTGATCATTGAAAATGTTTATTCATGGCATATAAGCAAAGGCCTGCAGAAGAAATTAAGCATTTATTAGATGTATACAGGATGTTCTTTCACAACTTGTATCACAATAAAATTACTAAGAAATCCTAACTCAGCTGCTGGCACGCGGCATACTCACAAGCACCATCTACTTTTCAGTCATAAGGGAATTAAGCATAACATTCTTCAATACACAGTAGAACATGTTCTTTCAACCTCTTTTTCAGTCAAGCCATATTTAGTGAGTAGAGATCTCTATCTGACAGTGACCTAATCTCCCTTTGAAGTTCTCTTTAAGGAGAAATAATGAACTCTTCCTGTATGTAGTGAATGCAATATGAAATCAGACTGCTGTCTCCTATGGGTTTCCTAGATGATCTTATTTGCATTTGTCATTACTGTATCTATAAAAATTTATTGATTTTTAGAATAGGCTTAGATGGTTTGAATTCTGTTTTAGGTCAGGGAGCTTTGCTAAGTTCTTGCTCATGAAGAAAAAATACAAAGATACACCATTTATCTGGAGAAAAATGCCCTACTTGAGGGAGTGTTTCTCCTGCAGTGCTTGAGAATGGGAGGAATGGAATGGAAGAAGAGACGTTGCATTGCTATGAGTAGGGAAATAATTCACTACAGCAAATTTTACACTGTAAGAACTGGATGACTTTCCAGTCATCCAGAAATAAGATATCCTTTAGAATATAACCGTTGCAGAACACCATTTATTTTATCTTTGTATTGACCATTTGTTTAGCTTTTCTTTAAGTTAATGTACATGTATCTGATATGTAAACTGGCCTTGATATATGCCTTCAAGTAGAACTTTCCCATGCTTTAATAGAGTCTTAAAGATCTGCCTTTCACAAATTTTTCTAATCTCTTAGTTTTTGTTATAATAACATGGAAGGAAACGTACTTGAATCAACAGGGAAACTCTTAGAAAATCCACAAGACACCATGACCAGACAGGGCATAGACAAGACTTTTGAGGTGGAGCTGCCTAGATTTTCTTCTCATGTGTTGACTTCTTCTTTGGTATCCTCAATAAAAATAAAAATCTATTATGGAAAAATTTAAAAGAAACCCTTTTAATTCTTCATCTACTATGTTCTTGTACTTCTGCCAGATTTGATTATATTTCTGCATCTGGCTTATTGTAAACTCTGGCTGCTGTTCTCTATTATGTCTGTAGCTGCTTGCTGAGTGTTCTGCTCATCTGTTTAATTTCTCTGCTTACCTTTGGAAAGAAGTTCCTTTGGTCGGTTGTAGGTGTGTCAATTTCTTTGTCTTTACAAATCCTTTAAAACTTTCTTTCCATGCATAGGCTCAGTTTTAATCCTGAAGAGAGAAGTGTCTTTACCCTCTTCCAGAAGGTCTCAGATAGCCCAGACATCAGTGTTTCAGGTTTATGACACAGAAAGAGTGTTTAAAAATATAAACAGATTTAAAATATGTTTAAAAATATTACCTGTCGCAGATACAAGCATGAACACTCTCTGCATCCTACCAAAAGGACAACTTGCAAATAGTTTTTAGTCTGTTGTTTAGAGTGTTTTTCTAGTTCAAAAAGCAAATTCTTACCAGCTAACTTAGTTTATCAAAAACAAATGGGAATGTGTCTGTATATGTGTTCCCTGAAGTGAGGTGCAAAGATTGATGCCAAAAACTAAAAAAGGTTTCAGAAATTACAGTTGTTATTTGGGCAGAATATCTTGAGCATGCAGATTTTCTTCTTAAGGATTCTATGAAATTAGCCCACTACAGAATAATTGCACAAACACGGCAACTCATCAGGTATATTCCTGTCTGCTTCTTGTGGTTTATTTCAGCTTGCCTTCAAAAAAGCTTGACAAAAATGCTCTAGTGAACTTAATTCACATAAAATACAAGAACTTCTCAACTGTGAGAGCGAATGACCTTTTTGTCATTACTTCAAAGTAAATAGCTTGCTCTGAAGCAGCTTCTTCTAGCAGAAACATCTATACAGGACATATTGCTCCACTAGATTTAAAGATAACATAAGTGATATGAGGTAATGAAATTAACACTGGGTCTGCTATAATTTTTTTTAAAGGAAATTATTTTAAAATAGCTTGTTAAATGATTTTCTCATGAGACGATAGTGATTTGAAGATTTTACTACGTGATGTTTAAACCCAAACAATTATATGATGTAGACATATATATATGTGATATATGATCTTATATTTTTTATCTTTTTGTTTATATATTTGATTATGTAGATGATCCTATATTTTCTTATTTATCTATATGATTTTATATAAAAATAATCTTATATATGATCTTATATCTTAATTTAAGCCAATACACAGGTCCAGGATGAAGTTTTACTGAAAAAGGACAGTTTTAAATTGTATTTAGACTCATTACTTAGGATTAGACATATATATTTGTATTCAGAGACCTTGTTTTTGGAGTCTCTTTGACCTTAGCCATCTGTTATGCAAAGGTCTTCAAAACAGGATTTTTTATAAACACATCACCTAATACAGATATTTTAGAGCATGGAAAATATTATCTTGAATAAATGCCATTAGGTCTTTGAGAGAAACCTCAGAAATATTTGAGTCAGTTAAACATGAATAACTATAGGTGTCAGCTGATTTACAACCCAACCAACTCCTAACATTTATCAGACTTGTATGTGTGTATCTACATCAACACAGGAAAGTATCGCAGGCACGCATTGTCCTGGGTTGTAGCACAAAGTATTCTATCACCATCTTCATGAACTGTTGAATCCAGGTGGGACAGTACTCTTTCCAGGCCCCCTCCCTCAGGGTTATCTTCTGTTAATGGCCCATCAATGTCTTGCCCATGACTCACAGATAACTCCTTCCAGGAGCTATCTCTGTTTAATGAGCCATCAAGGACCCCCTGCATGACTCATCATCCCATTGTGAGATGCTCCACCCAGGGGGAGGAACCAAGCATTCTCACCTGGATATAATCTGGGATTTGGGAAAGTACAGGCAGCCCTTACCCACTGGATTCCCAGAGGACCAGAGCTACCAGACCTTTCTACGGGATCACTGCTTTAGGAAGACCACCTCATCTGGACTGCTTGCATCACCCTGCTCAGGTTGTATTCTGACTCTCTCAATGGTCTTTTGTATTATTGCATCTATTTTATTTTACTTTTTTTTCCTTTTTTCCTATTAAATTGTATTTCTGACTTGGAGCCTCTCATTTGTTTTGCTTTCAAAACCACTACACATATGTGTAAGCCCAACTCCCAGAAGAGCTGTGCACTTTTGCAGCCAACCGGGGGGGATCTCCTTGTTTACATTGATATGGATAAGAGGACTTTAGCACTTTTTCTTGGACTGACATTTGATCTAGCATTAGATTGATAAGAGAGAAAGAAAGATAATGGTCAAGTTAAAGCCATATTTCTTTAAGCCAGAAGTCACAGGTTTTGGGGGTTTAGAATTTGTCTCTTGGCTCCTTGTTTTCAGCAAAAAGAATAAAGAATCTGAAAGGCAAGATTTTGAACTTTACTATAAGAAATTCTGTTTCTGGATTTGTGATTTGACACACACCTAGATTCAAAGGAGCTATATACAGTCATTTCAGAGAATCCTTTTCCCCGTTGACTTCATCAGAGGTAAAACTGTGCCTAAGGAAAACAACTAAGGAAGTCCTTTAAAAATCAAACACATGTCTTTCTAAGATCTTAAGCTTGAAAAACACCACAGGAAAAACTCAGAGACTCAAAATATGAAGGCAAAGATACTTACCGAGGCCCAGTAAAACAAAATAGTTCAAAATGAGAGTTTGTTTTAAAGAAAATGATTAAAAGCAGGAATCTTTCAGATAGGTAGGTTCAAAGTATGTTTAGTATTCAATCAAAAGCTTTTTTTTTTTATTCTAAGAAGCGTATTTTCAGTCTGTCCACACCATTCCAGTAGAGAAACATTCTGATGTGTTATTTGGTAAGCTCTTAACCTTTAATAAGGAAACAGGCAACACTGACTTCTAAATAAGCAGTTGCCACTGTAAAAAGGAGAACTTAAGATGTTTAAAATAGTGTGGCCTACACTCTCAGCAAGAGGGTAAGGTTATCCACTTATATCTGACTATCTGACATAGTACAGAAATTATTGAATTACTAAGACATAGTCTTAATCTTCCAAATAAGTTCTTAGCATCTCTGTGAAACATTACACTATGGACTGTATTATTCTGGAGAAAGACTCAGTTCTCACTAGCAATCAAAGGAATACTTTAAGTCAGGCAGCACTTCCAGTGTAAAAAGTCAAGCTGGCAGCTGCATAGGTAGGTATATCAAGAATGCTTTTTGTAGTTAGTAAAATATTTTAGAGCTGTGTAGAAGCAAAAATTGCTTGTTTCTTAAGTGCAAAGAGAAAAAGAAGTCTTGCAACAAAAGAGTAGGAATGGTCTCATCAGTGCCAAGCAATGGGCCAAGGTAATTTTGTGCTTGCTGCTGGTTCACTCCTCATATAGTAAAACAACATTATTATTGCTGCCCTATACATACTTGAGGCATCTAAGGAATATTGGTTTATAAAAAAAGAAAAATAATAAAAGTACTTTTTCATATAGTTTTTGTAGCAGTAAACTTCTCATTTTTAAGAAATACATTAGGATTTTGTTCCCAAAAATTTCTTTAATTGTGGTCCTAATTAGAACTTTGGAACTATCTGATCTGCTTTATGAATATCACAGACCAGTAGTGCTTTGTTCTAGTTTTTAAAACAGGTATTTTGAAAACACAGAATTCAAAAGGCAAAATAAAACCCAATTTGGTTAACATAACTCAGAAAAAAATCAGAACTTTATAAGTATGGAAATATTTGATGTGTTTGTTCAGGGGATTAATGGCCAAAGTCAGTGGGAATTTCTTCACCATTGCAGTTACCTGCTCCACTGAACATCAAAGTAAAACTTCTGATATTTGTTTGTTTGTTTTTTTTTTTTTCTTTTCAATTGGTCATTATAAAACATACGGAATTTCAGATTGTCCTAATTAAAAGTCAGGGGCAAAAGTAATAACTTTGCTAAAATGAAGACGCAAGCAGCTGCTCATTTTTTATTATAAGCCAGCATGGAAGAAGCAGGATGATGTAATTAACACAGACATGACTCTGGAGAAAAATACATAAAAATTAGTTCCTTCACCATTTACATCCTGTTATGTTGCCCTATTGGAGAAATACATTAGACTAAGATTCTGACTGGCCAAAGAAATTCCTTTCATGACACATTCCTCCAGTATGGCCACATCCTTACAGTGGAATTTACAATTCCTTATTAAAAATGTATATTGGCAATATAATGTTGAATATATAATACTATTTTACAGCAAACATTTCAACTTAACACAAGCCATTTCATGTTCTCAAACTTGCATAAGTTCATTAAACTTTGTGGCCCAAATGAATACAAAATTATAGGTGTGCTATGCACAATATTGCCATGCACCTGGAAAATTTTGGTCCCAAGATTTTCTTGTAATTCTTTCAACATTTCTGTGAAGTAAATGAATGTCTGCATGCAGAACTGAGATTCATCCTAAAAGCTCAACTGAAAATACTGAAAGTAGAGAGAACTAAACCACATGATTATGAACTCCTGGGAACCTTTGAAACTCTGAAAAGATTTCATAAATTGATGTATTTCATCCTGACAGCATTTTCCCTCAGTGAAATGAATTCTTGAAGGAAGATTTTCAGCAAAGTCTTGGGGACAATGTTTTCCATAGGAAGTCTCTTTTTGAAGTCTCTTAAATCTGTGGGAACCTTGGCCTAAAAATTCTAGGTTTACTGAACACATTTTAACTCAAATGACATGCATGAAATTATATTTAAAAATATTACTTTGAAAATGAGACATCTAACTTTGAATAGAAATTATACTTTTTTCTAGTCTTTACTGAGGCCTACCAAATACCTGCCTAATATTTCATTTATCAGTACCAAAAGATTTTCACTGCTTACAGGCCCAACCCCTAGTATTTTACTAAATTAGTTCAGCTTCTGTTCCAATTATGTCCTTGGTATCAGAGATAAATGAAAAATAAGGGTCTGTAGGGGAAGCATAATAGAATCCATCATTAATAAATGACACTGATATATATAGATGTCAAAGAAGCCATTCTTGGATTAACAGATGTGGTAACATCAGGACTATCAGCAGGAACAGATTGTTTTGGGCTGCAGATGAGAAAATAATTCACAGATAATTATTTAATTAATGGCCTCTGTCTCTGTAGTTACATTCCAAAGGCTTTCTTGCCACTGCTCTTTTTTCACAGGCAGAAGGCTTAGAATGACAGGCAGTGAGGCTTTTGAGGACTCAAGGAGCAGCAGTAGACAGAAAGTGACAAGGGGACATTCTGACCATTTAAAACCTGTTTTTTCCTTGGTGACACAGATTTTGCTTGATTCATTCTTGGAAGCATATTTATTTTCCTGCTGCAGTGCTGCGGTATTGTCATGTTAAGGGGCAGATAGCCTTTTGAAAGGGTCAAAGACCTCAAGTGGGATACTCTTTCATGTGATAGACTATTTCTGTATGTGATCCAAATCCTTGCTTCCTCTCACAATATGCAATAATAACAGAACAAAACAAAAATATTCCTGAAAAATGGCCATGAAGATATAGGCAGGAAAACAACAGGGCAAGCTGATCTTGTACTTTCAGTTTACCTGAAATTTTGACTGCCTCCATTTCCCCTCTTGTAGGATTGAGCTCTCCTCCAGCAGCGCAGGTAAGTGATGAGAGATTTGTGGTTGATGACAAATACTCCAATAGAAAGGGGAAGAGAGGTACATAAAATGAAAGCAATTATTCCTTCTCTGAGGATAGAATAGCAAAATAGATACAGTAATTTCAATAGGAAGGAGAGGAATGATAAAACTAATCTGCTCATTATACCTATGTATTCAGAGAATACCAATATTTAGAAGCTCTACACTGTGTGCTTTTACAAAGGAAGTTAATAAGACATTCTCATATCTTAATTTAAATTACAACCTGATATAATCTTGGTGTCTTTTGGTGATTTAGAATAGTTCACAAGCACAACATTTGCAAGTAAAGCCAGACCTAGAAAAATCATTACCTATCTACTGACTAAAGCATTAAAAATTAACTAAGATCTACATCCTTCAAAAACTTCTGTCAGACAGCTTTATCAAAAGAGACAATACACAGACAAATATGGCAGCATTTTTCTGATCACCCTTGAAGTTTGAGATGTTCATAAGTATTGAGGAATAAATGCAATAAGCTAATATATGTATACATATATATATATGAAGTTTAAAGTCAAACTGTATCAGCGATTAAAACTTGTACTTTGTTGGGGGTTAGGTTTGTTCCTTCTTTTCTCTAAAGAATTTTTTCACCCATAAGTTACCAAGGAGACCAAGTATTGGATACTTAAAGATACTTAACCGAAACAAAGGTGAAGACAGAGCTGGAGGAGTGTGTGTGTGGGGTGGGGAGGTTCTTTTTCTTCTTCGGCATTCAGAGAGAGGGAGAGCTGCTGGGCTGCGGTTTCGCTGGAGGAGTTTTTCGGTGTGGCCAAAGGGATCCAGTCCTGGGATATCTACTACCATTGGTTCGGCCTGAATCCTGCGCCTTCTCAGCCACCCGCGGGAGCTGGGCCAGCCCTGCCTCGCCTTCGGCTTCTTCAGCGCTGCTTCTCTTGCTACAGTGTGACCCTGCACCCCCCTGCCTGCTGGGACATTCCGCCTCTGCCTGCTGGACACCCTGCCATCTCAGCTACCAGCCCGGGACTTTCCACCGTTCCAGCTTGGTGCCCTGCGGATCTTGCAGGAACACTGAGGCCGAACTGCCCTGGGTTTTGTGAAACAAAACCCCTCAAGGTTCTTGGTACTGTTGTCTTTGGTTATTAATGCTGTAGTTGGTTGGGTTTGGTTGGTTTTTTTTTTGGTTGTTGTTGTTTGTCTGTTTGTTTGTTTTTTTTTGTCTGGTTGCTTTGTAATACAAACTAGTAAAGAACTGCTATTTCCTATTCCCAAAAATCTTTGCCTAAGAGCCTCTGATTGTAAATTTATAATAGAAAAGAAAAGGGAGGGGGCATGGCTTACACTCCCCATTCCAAAGGCAAACTCCAGCTTTTATCTGGCAGATACCTGTCTTCCCAAACGAAGACATACTTGAATAAAATTAGTCAGAATGTTTAAACTCTGATATCCTATAAACCTCAAAATCAGATTGGAATAAAATAATGTTTTAGTTCTGCTAAGGTTTTTGTTAAATGGCAAATGAAATCTTACCAGATTTATATTTGAAGACTGAAAAATAATTTTTCCATTACATTTTGTTAGGTAAAAATTTCTAAGCATTTCCTGTAGAAAGCTATTTTAAAAAAAATTCTATAAAAATTAACAGCATAATAGTATAATTTTATAAACAATGCTGCTTTACATATCCATATGCTTTAAAATGGGATGATCATTATGGGCCAATTGAATAACTTTGTTGTAAAAGACACTGTAACGAAAAGATTGTGTAATAATTTTAGGTGATTTACTAGAGAAATATTTTTGGCCTATAAATTTTATACATAAAATTATATTTAGAGTTATCTAAAATTCTTCTATGACAATTATATACTTGGAGGAGCTTCACACCCATAAAATTTCTTTTCTAGTTTTATTCTAACTTCAAAGAAGAAAAATGTATCTCATTAGAGATAAAAGTTTATATTAGAAACCTCTTTGGAAGGATTAGGTACTGTAAATTTGAATTCCAGAACAGCTAGTGGTGATTTTAAGTTACAATGAACCAAATTTCATAGTCAGCACATAAAATGCAAATAATGATAAAACCAGGCTCTTCCATCACAAAACTTATGTCACTGTTTGTTAAGAGTGGAATAGATTAACGCAAAAAATGTCAACCACATGCATTGTTGATCACTCAAGTCTCCTTTAGAGGTTTACTATTGAAATAATAATAAAAAAAAAAAAAAAAAGTATTTGGGCAATGGTTTCATAAATGTCTACAGGTAGCAATTTAAATTGATGATCTCAGACAGTCAGAGGAGGAGTGCCATACAATTATTTATGAAACCTGGGCCTCATGCCAGGTTCTTGCTTCTTTAGAGACAAGCAAGACAAACACAAGGACCGCATCAGTTGTTCAGACAGCTTTTCATACAGCTCATATTTTGATGCTGTTTTATCTGACCAATAAACAAACTGCGGTTTTATCTCCTTTAATAAGGAAGTAAGGTCTTCACATAATCATGGATGACAGCAGCACCACAGTTTAGGCAGGCGGGGGCTCATAAGGTCACTAGGCTGACTCAGTGGCTAGTGGAGATTCAGTTGTGTGGTCAGACCAAGTTGCTTAGGGCTTCGTTCCATAGAGGCTGGAAATCTTGGTACCACACTCTTCTACCTAGCCCTGCTGCCTGGCTGCTCATGCAGGAAAAGCTCTTCTCAAGCTTGTGGTGAACACACTTAACTGAGAACCCTTTGCTATTGCTTAATCAAGGAGAAGCAGCTCCTTGTTTTATATCTAATTCTGCAGGTGAAAGAGTCATGAATGATTTGCTCATGACATACTCAGGGACAGAGTTAGGTTTTATTCTTGTTTATAAGGAAACCAGAAAATTTCTAGGCTCTATTCTAACTTACAGGTCCCATTTTAATACAAATCAAATTAAGAGAAACAAATAGAAATAATTACTTCTGCTTTCCCAGGTGCCAAGCTGTGCTAAAATTGTTTAGTAGATATGACCACATTCCAGTTAAAATACAGAGTTTAGCCTTGCCCAGCAATGCCAGGTGAGTCTCTTCATGCAGAACCGTGTCTTCTCTGCTTACACCGAGAAGGAAGCACATATTCCTGACTCAGTATGGGGTTGTGTGGTTTAAGCTGGGTTTGGGCTCGAGGCAATATGCCTTTCCAAGAAGAATGGTATGCTATGGCAATCTGTGTGACTATAGTCACATTAGAACCTGGTATGGATTTAGCAGAGGTAACATGTATGGAGGACCAGGATGTTTAGGAGAATATAACTCAGCTCTTTTCTCCCTTCCTTTTAAAATTTATAAGCAGAGTCTTTCTGTACTTGTGACAGCAAAGTGTTCATTTAACCATAAGAAAAATTTGGACAGAAGGCAAACTATACCATGCATGTCTCCTCCAACCTCTGTTTTTTCAGGTCCTAGGAGGGAATGAAGAAATTCTAAGCACCATTAGCCTTCTTTCTTGGCTCAGTGTTTCTACACTTCACATCAGAAAGATCAAGGAATATCACTGTGAACCTGCTGGGCACATTCTAGGTATCTGTGTCCCAAGTGCCTGAAAAATTTGGAGCTTAGATGTGTATCTGGCCAGTAGTCACTTATTCACTGATTTGAATACGGCTTGTCTGGTCTGAGTGCAAATATCAAGAATGGAAGGTGAACCCTAAAACCCAATGCCCTGCGTTTAACATACCAGGGTTTGGTTGTGCTGACTAAATAAGAGTCTAGCAATAATTTTAAATTCTCTATGCCTAGAAGACAGCAAAATTGCCCCTTAGACAAGACACTAAGTTTATTTTTGGAATTTGAGACTTAAAACAGACACAACTAACTGCAGCAAGATTTCCCCTTTGAATTAGTTAGCCTTTCCTTTACACAGAAAAACAACAAAACACTAACAAAATAACAAAACCCAAGCAAGGAAACAAACAATACCTAAACAAAACCAAAAAACCAAACAACCAAAAAACCTGAACAAACAAAGAAAACCACTCAAATAACCCAAATAAACAACCAACCAACCTCACCACCACCCCCAAACCAAAACCAAACCAAAACAGGAAGGGTAAAACCAAAATAGAAAACAATATTTAAGAACTTTCTGTGTTATTTTGGGAGTTGTTGTGACTTAAAATTCATAGGCAGCCAAACACCAGACTGTCAGATGCCCACTCCCTGTGGGGAATCAGAAATCTAAAGCACAGCAGCACAGGAGCTACCATGAACTCTATCCTAGACAAAACCAATGCAGGAGTATAAAAGGGGGAAAAAAGTCTCCATGAAGGTAAACTGATTTTTAACATTTTGTCTAATTCTTGATCTTGGTAGCTGAAACTCTTGTTCCACTTGCTCTCTTTGCTGTACAGATACATATACCCTTCTCTACCCTCCCACTTATCTGCTCCTGGGGACAAAAAAAAAGGCATGACTGCTACATATAAAGTTATATTATCAAGAAAAAAAAAGACATGCAAGAATAAAAAATATTAATTGAGGTGTTTTCACACCAGTTTGGTCTCTTTGTTTCAGACACCTTATTGTATTTTTGATGATACTTGTTTTATTCCATACTGAAGCAACTACATTAGAAACAGGATGTAGGAAATTTGAAAACCATCAAATAATTAAGGTATCTTTATCCTAATTCTACCATTTGGATACAGCATATATGTATATAACTATATACATATACACTAACGATCTAAATCATCATGCTTACCGAGATCCTAAGCATATTTACTGCAGATTTGAGCCAATTTCATCATAAGTGAAACAACATTAAGAAAATCCTAAAGCATGTGGGAGACTAGAATTTGGACAGCAATAATAGTTCGTTCTTTTTCTTAGTTTCAATAAATAGCCCAAGCAGTATGCTTTAAATGTTTCTTCTCAGAAAAATAATAAGCTATCAGAAGCTTCTATAAACTTAATGAATGCTTCAGTGATCATTATTAGAACATATTTTGGAAAATCAGAAATACTAACTTCATATTAAATTAATGTCCTGTGTTGGTTTCAGTGTTCACTGAATTTTGTTTGCCAACTGGGAGATAGGATTTTGGAAGAAAAAGGTGAAACAGGCTCAACTTAAAAATAAAACAGATAGATTTTATTAACATACACTAAGGAAAGAGGAAAACGGAAATTGAGACATTTAAACACCTTCCCCCCTACCCCAAACTGTTCACTTTCCCACTCAACACAGAGAGACAACTATGATTTTCAGTCAGTTGCCACCATTTAAACACAATCTTGCATCACTATGGGAGAGCAACCTCTCTAGAGTTTATGGAGAACACACCACAAGAAAAGGTCTGGTGGCTCTCAATGTCACAAATCTGCAACTGCCTGGAATTTTGCAGATTCTGTGCAGTCCCACTCATATACCAGTTTCCCAAGCTGCTTATGGGCCTCCACATGTTTGGGGTATCATTTTAAGAATGCTTTTCTAGTATAAAACAAGGATTCTCTTCTTCTATCTCTAAAATCGTCTCTATCTCAAAAGAAATAGAGACCTCCTTTTATGCCCAGGAGCCGGGGCCTAATCACTTCCTCTCCAAATCATCGTCATCTCAAAGGCTGAGACCTCCTTCTTTTTTATCCCAGGAGCCGGGGACATACTCTATTCAATTAGGTCCCATTTATATCAGTACACACAACCCTTTGACTAGAACTTGCATTCCCCCAAACAGCATTATGATATTACAAAGGATAGTCTATTTCTCCACAATTCACATCCAGAGAAGTCCGGTCAGAAATGCTCTCTTCCTCCATGCCTTCTTCCAATAGTCTTGATCAGTTCTGTCACTGACTTTGTCTCAATGCTGTTTCTCTACATTTCAAATCACTCTGTCTTCCATGGAGGAGGGAAAGGGTTAATGTCCTTGCCCAGAGTCTTTTTTTCCTCCTCTCCAGCTGACTCCTGGAACTTCAAGGCCACAGGTGATGGTGGTGGGGGGGGACCATGCTCAGGAACGCTGATGGACGACCCTCCTCCACCCCTGGTCAGATCCAAAGCAACTCAAACTTGGATCAGCTCCCTGGAGCTCTAGAGAAAGATTCTCAAGATCTTCTCCTCCTTCGGACCAGAGGCTCCGGCAGCCAAGCCAGGAGCACGGCCGCCGTGGCCCCGGGCGCAGGGCCAGCACTGCCGGTCTGCAATCCTCCTCCTCTCCCCATGGGAGGAGACGGGGGACAGAGGAGACACTGCCAGCCTAGGCAGCTCTCCCACAGGCAGCGGTCCCCCCGAGGTCTGGCCGGGCCTGGCCCCGGGGGCCAGCACCAACTTCTGACTTATGAAGGGATGTTAGCTCCTTGCCTACTGGAAAAGGAAAAAGGGCCAAGTCACCTGGGACCTTTGATTTAAGACGGGAATCTCCAGAGGCACAGACAACACTTCTGTTTGTCAGCCAAGCTGTCAATCCATGCTATAATTTTCTTAGAAAAAAACCCCTTCACATTCAAGCTAAACCACCACACGTCCCGAAACATTTTTTGTTGTTAAATGCCTACAATCTTGGTGCTTTAACTTGATTTAAAAGGTAAGATATGAAGACTATTTTTCCTACTGTAATACAGCTAACACTATGGTATAAAAGTAAAAGGTTATATTCTTCAAAATCTAAACATGTTATTATTTTACATGTCATCTAACTAGAGACATTATATTGCTGAGCTCATTAATGTCTGGAAAAATACCTTGTTTTAAACAGATGTGATAGATATTGTAGGATTATTTCGTGTTTTCTTTTTATAATACTTTATAAACCTATATAGAGTTAGTTTGTGTGTTACTGTATAGTATTTTAAGCCTAAGGAATGCAGGGTTCTGGTTCTCTGAGTAGCAGAGAATCTCCCATCGCCGAAAGAAAGGAGGGTGCCACCCATGGGAGATGGGGCCAAGCACCGCCATCATCAGCCATCGGCCGAGCACTCAGCACCCCATATCCATCCCAATCTCATCAAGGACATACGTCTCAATACCTGGTCCCTGCAAACCCAGGCATAGGTTCATGTCTCCCTGGAAAAAGTATTCACCGAGTTCACATCCAGAAAAGAAACCAGATGAATATGAATCAAGGACCATACACACAAAGAACCGATGAAGTAATCAGTCACACAAGACTGGAAACTGTATAAAAATGGGGCCCTGCACACTCCTAATTTGTGAACCAGAGGGGGATTCTGTGCCACAGGGGCAGGATCTTCGGTTCACCCAGCGCCGATTCCCAGGATCGGAACTGGGCTTTGGTTGTGGTTTTATTGGGGTTTTTCTATTTCTTAAATTCTTGATTTTTTTTTGTTTTTATTAATAAATTTGTTATTAATATTTTTAATTCACAGATTCAGCTTATCATTTATAACAACAGATACTGGATTTTCCCATTGCTTTTTTCTTCTTTTTGTAATTCTGTACTTTATTCAACATAACGTAAGCATCTCTGATGAAATCTGTGATTTTTATTTAGACACTGTCTTTCATTTTGCTTTGCTCTCAGTAGAACTGGAAAGCAGAATAGTGCTGCCACTACACACTACCCAAAGTGTGATAGAGCTTCTTCGCTTAACCCATTTATCCCCACTAGAGTAGGCCCCTGACTTAGGAACTGGAAAACAGAAGTTTAATGAATCCACACTTGTAGAGAAGGAAACAGAAAACCCCAAACTTCTTGTATATGGCCAGAGATGTTCACTTTTTCTTTCAATACTTTTGAACACCAACTAAATATTTAGCACTTTAAGCATCATCTTAATATTTAGCACTTACCTAAATAAATATAGAGAAAAGTAAGTGCTGAAGAAACTGTATTTTTACTGTTCCATCTGATCTGTGTTATCTTTCACATTGTCCTTCTTGGAGGAAGAGGACAGTCCCAAATTAAGAGAGGTTAGATCAGGAAATGTAAGTGTTTTTTCAATGGCATAAACCCTTCAACTCAGATTCATAAAATCTTTCTGACAACATAATCACAGAAGAGTTAGATTTTGTGCATGTGGCCAGGGCATACACAATAAAATGCTCTCTCTCATACCTAGCTTGTGTTTCCTCTTTCTGCAGTGATGTGTGGCATATTTATAACATTTCCCTGCTTCCTGTAGAAAGCTGCAAGCCAGGTGCTTATACATCCCACCAAGTGGCTGCAAATTTCAGCCTGAATTCTGTTTTCAAGAGTCTGAAGTTGTATTGCATTTTGAGGTCTCCATTTGACACATGTAAACTCAAAGGATATCAGACTTTATTTCTCATGACAGCAAGAGTAATTGCTATGATATGTAATAAGACTGATAGAGAAGTTCAGATTTGCTTGCTTTCTTCACTTTATAGAACAATTTTTCCTGAAGATCGATCTTTTGATGGATGAAGAGGAAAAAAAAAAGACTTTTTTTTCTGAGATAAACACATATAGAGAGATCTTATCTCATTTAGACGGGTGTAAATCTGCCCAAAATGCAATAAAGTCAGACCATTTACCTTGGGATTAAAATGTAACTTTTTATGTGAGAAGATAAACAGTTCAGGGCTGCATAGAAAGCTATCTTTGTTCCCACCTTCGAATAGTTTTCATGAGATTTACTTTTCCCATACACTGAAAATATCTATACTAAAGAAATATGCATACTTTCTTAAAGTACTCAATAACACACCCATTTTACTTTTTAAGCAAATCTAAAATAGAGAAAAATGAAAGGCAGAAAAGTTCTCACCATTGATGAGGCTTTTTTTTAACTCTGATTAGCTGTCTGTATCATAGGTATTACTGGTTCATTTTTTGTGGGGAATTAATAAGTAGGGGTTATATAGAGAGACAGAAAAGCAGATCACAAAATACAGTCAAACTACATGGGAATTTATGTCCATTTACCACACAGTAGTGGAGGTATTTCAACTGTTAGTAAAACATGGGGCAATACTGAGGAGGGCACTGCCCTTAGCTGGAGGACCATGACTGCAATAATTATAAACACCCAGCTGACCCTGAACTTGTGAGGGATCTGCTGCTCCTTCTGGATCCATAAAAATCTATGGGGCCTGATAAGATTTGTCAGAGAATCCTCAGAGAACTGGCTGACGTCATCACAAGGTGATTTTTGGGTGGACTTGGAAACCCAGAGAGGTCCCAGCTGACTAGAAGCTGGTAAATGTTGTCCTCGTTTCTAAGCATGGGGAAAAGGAGGATCCTGGAAACTCTAGACCTGTCAGTGCCTGGTAAAATCATGGAAAAGATTACCTGGGAGGTATTGAAAATCCTCTGGAGGACAACACAGTCTTTGGTCGAAGCCAGCATGGCTTCATGAGGGGAAAGCCCTGCTTATCAAACTTGATTTCCTTCTATGACAGGATAACCAGTCTAGCTGACCAAGGAAACCCAGTTGATGTCATCTTTTTGAACTTCACCAAAGCTTTCGACACTGCCTCTCGCAGTACCCTTCTGGACAAAATGTCTAGGACACTGCTAGATTTGGGTGACAACTGGCTCAGGGTCAGGCAGAAAGGGTTACAGTGGATGGGGTGACATCAGACTGGTGACCTGTCACTGATGGGGTTCCATAGGGCCCCATCCTCGGCCTTCTGCTCTTCAACATCTCCATTAACCGCTCAGAGGAATACTAAGTAAGTTTGCTGACTACACTCAGCTGGCAGGAGCTGTTGACTCTCTTAAGGGTGGGGAGGCCCTGTAGAGAGAACTCAACAAATTAGAGGGTTGGGCAATCACCAATCATATGAAGCTCCTTAAGGGAAAATGCTGAATCCTGTACTTGGGATGGAGCAACCCTGGATGTGAATATAGACTGTGGAGTGAGAGACTGGAGAGCAGCTCCACAGAAAGTTTCCTGAGGAGAAGCCATATGAGGAGCAGCTGAGATCACTTGGTCTGTTCAGCCTGGAGACCTCACTGCAGTTGCAACTTCCTTGTGAGGGGAAGAAGAGTCGATGACACTGATCCCTGCACTCGTGTGACCAGTGACAGGACTCAAGGAAATGGCCTGAAGCTAATTCAGGGAGGTTTGGGTTGGGTATCAGGAGCACTGGAGCAGGCTCCCCAGGGAAGGGTTCACAGCACCAAGCCTGACAAATTCCAATAAACTCTTGACATCTCAGGTGCATAGTGTGATTCTTGGGGATGTCCTGTGCAGGGACAAGAGTCAGACTTGGTGATTTTCATGGGTCCCTTCCAACTCAGCATATTCTATGATTTTTCTTTTCACTCCCTTTGTTCTGTCCACAGGAAACAAGCAACTGTTCATAAGATTCATTTTACAGAAAAGAAAGAATAAGGTCTGTGATTCCTGCCTTGGTGTTTTTTGGTGGTTTTTTTTGGTGTTTTTTGTTTGTTTGTTTGTTGTTTTGGGTTTTTTTTTTAATTTTTTTTTTTTTGGGTTTTGTTTTTTTTTTTTTTTTGGGGGTTTTTTGTTTTGTTTTTGTTTTGTTTGTTGTTTTGGTTGTTGGGGTTTTTTGGGGGGATTTTTTTTTTTTTGTGTAAATGGTTGTTGTTTAAATCTCAAGGTAAAGAATTAATTCTGTTGACACAAAGGTTATTGTGTAGTGTTGACATAATTTCTTAGAAGATTATTCAAAACGTAATACACTGTTTTATTTAATTCTTCCCCTGCAAATCAGAAAAATTTATAAAATAGATTAAGTTATTTATAAAATGCAAAATAACAAAAAGACTTATGCCTGACCCACATTAATTTTTAACCACTCTTACTGTCAAAATAGCCAATCTCCAAATGGTTATGTATATAAAAATTGCATTTCATGACATTAATGTGACAGTTTCATATGCGAAATGGAACACTACACATTTAAGATAGAAAAAAAGTAAGATAATAGTTAGAAGATCTCTCTTTTTTCTTTTTCTTTCCTTTAATTTTTTAGTAGGATTTATACTAAAATAAAGGATTCACACAAGCCATAATGATGAGAAAACCCAGATGTTGGGGGTTGAGCTTGTTCCTTCTTTTCTCTAAAGAATTTTTTCACCCATAAGTTACCAAGGAGACCAAGTATTGGATACTTAAAGGCAATTAACTGAAACAAAGGAGACAGTTTGAAGAATGTATGTGTGGGGCGGGGATTGTCCTGTCTTCGGCATTCGGAGAGGGAGAGAGCTGCTGGGCTGCGGTTTCGCGGGAGGAGTTTTTTTTTCGGTGCAGCCGAAGGGATCCAGTCCTGGGATATCTACTACCATCGGTTCGGCCTGAATCGGGAGCCTTCTCAGCCACCCGCGGGAGCTGGGCCAGCCCTACCTCGCCTTCGGCTTCTTCGGCGCTGCTTCTCTTGCTACAGTGTGACCCTGCCCCCCCCTGCCTGCTGGGACATTCTGCCTCTGCCGCCTGGACACCCTGCCATCTCAGCTACCAGCCCGAGACTTTCCACCGTTCCAGTTTGGTGCCCCGCGGATCTTGCAGGAGCACTGAGACCGAACTGCCCTGGGTTTTGTGAAGCAAAACCCCTCAAGTTTCTTGGTATTGTTGTCTTTGGTTATTAATGCTGTAGTTGGTTGGGTTTGGTTTTTTTTGTTGTTGTTGTTGTTGTTGTTTGGTTGGTTGGTTGTTTTTGTCTGGTTGTTTTGTAATACATACTAGTAAAGAACTGCTATTTCCTATTCCCAAAAATCTTTGCCTAAGAGCCTCTGATTGTAAGTTTATAATTGAAAAAAAAGAGGGAAGGGGGGGGGGGCGTGGCTTACACTTCTCATTCCAAAGCAAACTCCAGCTTTTATCTGGCGGATACCTGTCTTCCCAAACCAAGACACCAGATAAGTTAGATACATGAAACCTCACAAACCCACCTATCTGCTAAGTTCTGCCCTGAAAAATAATGAAAAGATTGAGTTTATGTCATCAGGCTGTGCTGCTATCAGTTATTATGCTCATCAGAGTCTTGAGAAGGTTTTGGAATGAAAAATTAATTGTGAATGAACCTCTAAAGAAGGTGTAATTTGCATAAGCATACAAAGTTATCCTAACTATCTGAGCTTTAAGGTAATCAGAGTTGAAGGGAAGAAAACTATTCCACTAAATGATCTGATGTATGTCAAAGCTTTCTCTTTTCTTTTTAATGTAGAATATCCACAAGGATGATTTGGATATCTCTTTTTTAACTATCACTTACATCCCAGCTCCATTCTTTGACAGGGACTACCACCTTTGTTGAGCACAAGTAAAATAAGAGCAACTGCTTACAAAGAGAGAATAAATCTATTCCTATGTATTCACAACTAAACTGATCTCAAGTCAAGGAGTGGGACTATTCAATCTCTGATTGTTATGGCTTCTTAGAAAGGCTGTTAAGGGAAGGAAAACCGAGAAGGTGAAGAAGAATGGTGTGTCTTAGCAAATCTAGAAAATCCCATTGGAATGGTACCCTAAGTTTCAAGGAGTGACTTTTCTGTCAAGTTTGGGATGAAATAAATCTCTGGAAAGGTCTTTTAATATCTGAAACTTTTCTTCCTTTCCTCGATTAGAGAATACCCAGCTTCCAAAATTGCACATGGCTGCATAAGAGACCATCCTGTTTTAGATCCACTGTCAACTCCTTCAAATCAAGAGCTATGACTCATCTCATTTGCTATTTGGAATGGATGTTTCCACAAGAAAACTGACTGGAATTTTGTATGGTTCAATGAAGAACATTTTTCTTGATTTCTACCTCTTAATTTTGTTAATATTGGTTTCATTGCTTTGAAATGAGTGAAAATTATAGAAATACTGGTTGGCAATAATTGTACAGTACTGAATCTAAGATGTTAATATTCAATATCTAGAAGATAACCTTATTAATTTGAATAAATCACAAATATCACTGTGGAAGAGGGACACAGAGATGTAGGGGAAGAATGATAGCTTAATTTCTCTCTCAACTGATATAACCTATTTTCAAAATATCTGAGTTATTCCTCTGATCAGCACATTACCTTCAATTAAAAATACTTACAGTTCCATAAGTTAAAATGGATCTATTTTTCTTATTGTTAATTAAATATGCAATTTTATTAAACTTTATGTTCATATTAAGTGATCAATAATTCCACACATTTGAAATCACAATAAATATTTCTGAATCATTGCTTTACAATCACTGCAGCAGATGTAAATTGTCTGCTCTGGCTGTACTTCCTGGTGACAGTAACAAACTTAACTGGTTTATATTTTTTTCACTCTATGGCAAATACCAAAACCTCAGGGCAGATGAGTGCTTCTCAGTTTGCTTCAATGAAAACTAGGTAGTTTGGAATTGCATGGCAATCTCAGAAATTTACAAGTGCTAGAAGTTAGCATGAAGAGTCTCTGCAGACACACAATAATAGGTTTAATTGAATAAGGTAATTTCTTTAGCTGGTAGAGTTATTGCCATAGCAAAGTATGTTAGTTCCATCAGAGAAATCTGAAAGCTACTTAAAAAAGTGCAGTTGTTGGAGGTGACCTCCAAAGATGTCTTAACAAGCAGATCAAGCCAAGGTCCAATCTTACTTCTCTATAAAGAGAAGGTTTTAATATGACACTACATGATATTATACAGATTACTGGCCAAATGTAAGATGGCACACATCAATAAAGGGAGAAAAATGAGCTATTTGCCAAGGTCCTACACATGGTCTGTGACAACACTATTTACAATACTTGCAAATTTTGTTTCTTTCCTACTTACCAGATTTGATCTACAGTACATAGGAAAGAAAAAGCTGATGATGAAAATTAGAACTTCCTCAATACTCACTTTCTGTATTTAGCTATAATAATCCAATATTAAAGGCTGAATTTTTTATATCTGGATCCTTACAGGAAATTCTACAGCCTAATAAGGTGAATTCCTTTTAAACTGAAGTTCTGTTATCACACTTGCAGGTCTGGGATTTGAAATGACAGCACCATTATTGTTATCACTGTTCTTTATCTGCTGAAGGACATTTGAGATAAAGCAGTGCAAAACTGCTGTGACAAATTTTAAAGCCATGGTTAACTCACCAAACTTCAGGCCTTATTTTAAAAAAGAGTGCTGCTATTTCTGTTGGTGAGTTTTCCCAAAGCTTAATATTTTTAAGACTTTTCAGGAATTAAATTTTCCTAACTTTTTCCCTAACTATTCCTACAGTAATATTTTACTGTAAGTAGTCCTTGTGGTCTCTTTTTACTTACTCTTTTCTTTTGAAATACAGATAAAACAAAAAAAACTTCCTATAGCATGATTAATTTTTCTCCATTCTCTGAACTAACTTACTCTAGTTCAGTACTGGTTTTGTTAGCTAGTCTAATGCTACTACTTGATCCCAGTTTACTTTGAATAACTCTTGTTTGTTCTGACTTGTTTCTCAATCTGTCCTTGCTTCCTTGGCAGTGTTTCTACCATGAACTATCCTGCTCTTTCAAGTCTTCAGCCACTGTCACTGTCACTTTTGTTCACACCTGTTCACATGAATAGATTGAATTCATAGCTAGCATATAATATTTTACTTAAAATTATGGCTTATATTTTCTCATCATTAAATTCCTAACTCCATAAAAATCCAACAGTGTTATAACAAAAAGAAAGATCCATGAAGGTGTCAATTACAGTTTTCAGCTTTGTAGAGAAAATAGGTTCTCAAGTGTGGACTTGAAAATTGTTCTTTGTAAGCAACAGTTTCGGTCTGGTATCTAGGAAGGACTTAGAAAAATAGGCACAAACAATCCTTTTTTTCTCTGTACCATAGAGTTATATCCATAATCTTAAATTCCCTCTAAAATAATCTAATTTAATCTGAAAAAGAAGGTTTTCACAATATTCACTGAAATAAAAAGTATGGGTTTTCTTTCACCTCCACAGTCTTTGTTTCCTGAGGACATTAGTACAAAAAGGATTTTGTTGTCCAAAACCATTCCAAGAAAAGACCACATAATTCAAAGTTTATTCAAGTATGTTGGTGCTGTTGCTTAAAACTAGAGACTCCAAAGATATCATAAAATCTGTTTGATTTCTTTGCTGCAGCAACACTGGAAGAGGAAAAACAATGCCCTCTGATTTGTAAAAGAAGCAAGCAGTCTGTGACATTAACATATGTAACAACGAGAGTTCCTGTACTTTTATGAACAGTGTGAAAAATGAGTACAGGTGTTTTATTCAGTAGTTCACATTACACAAGGGAGACAGTATCATAAATGAGTGCTGTTTCCTAACCTTCTCCATGATGCTTAGCTTCCCTTGAGCCTTCTCTCTGAAGTAATCCTCTATATCTGACTTGAAATATTGTCCACATCCAATCTTGCGTGAACTTGTTCAAACATTCTTCTTAGATGCTGGTACTTTTAAGACAAAGAGTTGCACTTGGCAAAAACGTAAAAATGAGTGTTTCTGAGTAAATTGCAGAGTATGTAGAAAGGAAAATACATCAATCAAAATTCACTCTTGAAATAAAGGTCTTTATGAGGAGTACATGGATCAAGCTTTGTTTTATTCTATTCTGGAACTTCCAGAAAACTGAACTCCAATGTTGCAGTTGAAACAGATAGTTGTTTTGTGTGAAGAACCCAGATCCTGAACCTCTCACACTGAAAACATTCAAAGCAAATTCTGGGCTTCGATCTTGTATGTTAGGCCTAAATTATAAGGAAAAGTACTTGCCAAAAATATGGAATTTATAAGAAAAACAGAGTAAGCCAAAGGAAAGTAAAAGCATTGCATTGGAACCTGAATTCTGCCTCCACATGTAATAAATTATATTTCAAATCTGTCTTGGTTTGGGAAGACAGGTATCTGCCAGATAAAAGCTGGAGTTTGCTTTGGAATGAGAAGTGTAAGCCACGCCCCCCCCTTCCCTCTTTTTTTCAATTATAAACTTACAATCAGAGGCTCTTAGGCAAAGATTTTTGGGAATAGGAAATAGCAGTTCTTTACTAGCATGTATTACAAAGCAACCAGACAAAAACAACCAACTAACTAAACAACAACAACAACAACAACAAAAAAAAAAACTAACCAACTACAGCATTAATAACCAAAGACAACAATACCAAGAACCTTGAGGGGTTTTGCTTCACAAAACCC
>VXBN01003443.1:43391-57675 GCA_013397395.1 Sinosuthora webbiana | reverse complement strand
CGATTCAGGCCGAACCGATGGTAGTAGATATCCTAGGACTGGATCCCTTCGGCTACACCGAAAAAAAACTCCTCCAGCGAAACCGCAGCCCAGCCGCTCTCTCCCTCTCCGAACGCCGAAAAAGAACAAGGCCCCTCCCCCCCACCACACAGAGTCTTGAAGCCCTGTCTTCACTTTTGTTTTCGGTTAAGTATCCTTAAGTATCCAATACTTGGTCTCCTTGGTAACTTACGGGTGAAAAAATTCTTTAGAGAAAAGAAGGAACAAACTCAACCCCCAACAATATGATATCTGTTTTTTCCAAAAGTATTTTGGGGATGACCACAGTTGGCTACATTCTTTTTTGGAGAAGATCTGAATTAAAACATTATGATCTCCTTAATGTTTTTATGATCTCCTTTATTCTCCTAAAGATAGGAGAAGGTTTCCTCCCAGCTCTTAAAAACACCAACTATGTAGTAACAAGAGGGCTTGTCATATTGATGTCTGCAATATGCTTTTTAAGAATGAAACCAAACTGTGGTTTTGGAATGATAAAGCAGACTCAAATTTCATTTAAAGTAAATTTTATTTTGTTGTGATATACACAGTAGATCACATTTGTGCTGCCCTTTGACCACAGGACTATATAATAAAAAAATCAATCTGTGCCACTTGCAATTAGCATCTTCCTGTCACTGAAAATTATTTATATTTTTTTGGTTTTCAGTCTCAAAATCTTAGCATGTGTGGATAATTTCTTTGTTCATGGTTTTTTTTAGGACTGACAAAGCAGAGAAATTTCTGTTTTGTGAGACCCTCCTGATATGAATGTGAATGTGGATATGTTTCTTACTTTTCACTTCAAATAGAATTTGATCTGACTTTGTACTTATTTCATCATTTTAACAGTTAAATTAATATACACATGCAAAAAATTTTGATCTATTTGAAATAACCTACAAGGTCCAATATCCCAATTGGATAAAAAATATTGCACTGGTCTTTGCCTGAAATATCATAATTTTGTAGTTTGATGATTTTTATTTCTTTTGATTTTTTGGTGGTTTGTTTTTTGTTTTTCTTTTCTGGTGTGCAGCATTGTAGGAAGTAATTCTCGGAAGTGAAGCATATTATTGTTGTCTTATTTTGAGAAGAACCAGCTTCTTTCAAATATCAAATTGTTCAGATCCTCATTATTTGTTTTAATCTTAGAATGGCTCTCACCTAGTGTTTACATTAAACCTATTTTAAAACAATACAAATGAAACATAGCAATTGGGACTATCTGATAAAATATTTTTATCCTGTTTCCTGCAGTTGATAGAATCACAAAATCAACAAGACTGGCAACCACTCCTTGAGGTCTCTAGTCCAACCCCAGTATTCAAGAGGGGCCCCCTTTGGCAGATTACTGAGAGAGGCATCCAGTTGGGTATTGAATTTCTCAAAGGATGGAGAATCCAGAGTTTCCTCAGTTAATACATTTTCTTTCTTTAAATGTCTTCTTGGAGCTTCTCTTAAAATATAACCACTATTGTATGCAAATTATATTCTGCATATAGGTATAGAATTAAAATTTGATAATGTTAAGGAAAATTAAATTATAAAAATAACAGAGATTACAATCCAAATTTTAATACCTTTCCTCTGAATTAATAATACATTTAATGAAATATCCCTTTTTATTTTATTCAGACAATTAGTTTATATTCTTTTCCTTTCTCTTTACACCCTAACCTCTATACTACTTAATTTATTTTTTTGCTTTAAATCCCAGCTTCTCTGTTATTTTCAAAGCTCTCCATAGCAACATGCTACCTTGATTTTGATACTTATTCTTTAATCTCTGTCTACACAAGCTTTCTTTTAATTTCATGTTTTCTTCATAGTCCAAATCTGTTTAAAACAGCTTCCCACCTAGTCTTCGTTGTTCTTGCACTCATTCTTTTAACATTTACAGAAACCTACTTATTCTGGAAAAAAGCTTTGATTATCTTAGTGTATTATAGCACAGTCAATGGTTCAGAGTTATCAGTGTTGTAAATGTTCACCTGAACACTTGAATGAATTTGTATAAATTAGTCGATGTTGTGCTTCTACTTATCAAGCACAAGTACTCTTGTTAAATAAATTAGCAAGGGAACATTTTCAGTGATTTTACAGAAGACATCCACTAAATTTCAGAATTATAAATTCCTACATAAAGGACACTTGAATATTATTGAAACATTTGATGACCTAAAATTGACGTGTCTTCACATAAAGACTCTGAGGTTATAAAGTTTTATCCCCATGTGACACATGGGAAAGTGGAACACATTGTTTAAATCTACATCTCTAAGTAGGACAGTATCTAGTACTTTTTTGTCTGTGAAGCTGAGCGATAGGAAGGCCATGTCTGAACTACAGTGAATCTAGTCTTTTGTGTCTAATAGGCCTTGGTGACTTTATGAGCATCAGATTTAATGACTGGTTTTGTGTATTTTTTCAAAGTGTCTGAAACACTGTGAGGCTGCACAGCAGTCCTTGACTGTAGTATAAAATGAGTAGGTATTGCGTTCATGAAGGCATGAAGAGGCACAAAAAGTCTTTTTGCAGGACTATGCAGGGTGGTAAAGATTTGAATGAATTTTGACTGATCCATTCAGCTTATTATTTTATTATTAATAGTCCCTAACGTGTGCTTGTGAACATGCAGTTGGCCTAATCTTGCCAAGGATCTTGTTTAAAATTATATGGAGAATTTGAAGACTACTGAAAAAGTTGTTCTTTGAACTTTTTCCTCCTATGATAAAGAAATAAAAAAAGAGATGTGTTTGTAGGCTCATAGTAAATCTGTGGCAAAGCAGAGCTCTATCTTCATTTGCCAAACCTTGGGCAAAAGTCTTAAAGGTGTCTTCCAAATCTTACCTCAGTTTAAAGTGTAGGCTTCTGGCTGTGTTATGGCCTGGAAAAACCTCAAGTATGAATGACAATTCATAAATACTCAGCTTCGGAATCCAAGCAGAAGTGCTTCAAGTTTTGTGTATAGAAGTGCTAACAGCACAGGTATTTTGATTCATGGGACAAAGAAAAATCACTCCACATTCATGTTTCTTTTGGGTCCCTGATGTGAATGATGTTGCAAAGTCACGGCACTTATCTGGTACTTCAATTTTGCTGGGAAGTTTTGCAAGAACAGCTGTATTTGCAAATCCTAGCAAAACATGTCAGCCACTTCTGGCAGTGAAAGGACATCTTAGTATGTTACTAAAAATAAAAGTTGCTTTTCAAAGCAAGGAGTTTATCCTTGTCCAAACAGCTAAATGTGTTTATTCTGGTTTGCACACAGCCATCTCTCTAGTGTTTTTTACCAGTTTTTCACCACTCTATTTGTGCCTATAGTAACTGCTAGGTTTGTGGTACAATAAATTGCATGACACTGGATATTCAATCAATAGCTCAGAATATGATGTTCTGAATACAGAAATACATAAGAACTTAACTTATCAGTAAGCTTTTTATAAAACTTGAATATGAAAGAGGTGATTTGTTTTAATTAGCTAGTTTTGGACTTTTTTGTTTTTACATTTGGTTTGACAGTATATCAAGCAGTTGGCAAGCGAGAGACAGGAGACTTTCTGACACACCAAAAAGTAAAGAGTAAAAGTTGTGGTTCAAAGTAAATTTTTGATCTTGCATATGATTCAGAAAATGATAACAGAGCAAGTTTTTTTCTGTACAAAGGCTTCTGAATGTTAGCTGGTAGGTAGTAAAAACAAATACATCAGAAATTTACTTAGTAGTAAGAGGATTGTTATTATTAATGTGGCCATTACAGTACAGAACATGAGTGGTTACATATGCAGGGAATAACACAAACTATAAAGCCTTTGGTAGATATTGGCAAATAAGTACTATGTTAAGTTCTCACATGATACTAAAATTTCAATTTCTACTTTGTTGCAACAGTAGCTGTCTATCCACAGATGTTCTAGGAGATCTCCTAAACAAGTCACTCTCAAGAATGACATTAACTTTGTGTCAAGTTTTACCTGTTAAAACAAATTTTCAGACAAATAAAGAAAGAAAAAAACACCACCAAACTGGAAGAGTGAATATTACCAGTTCGTTTCAAAGTACCTGAGCTGTGTTGTAACTCACTGCTAACTCCCATTATGAGGATTTATCCCAGATTTTGCTTCACTGTTGTACTCATTATCTATTCTCAGCTGAAATTAGGTTCCTATCACAAAGCATGATTTCATTTTGTGGAGATTATTTAAAATCCAGTTCATATATCACTGTACATCATCATATCTATGGAGTTGTCCAGGCTATTTACAAATAACTGTGACTCACTTCCAGAAACACAAAATATACAGAAATTATTCTCTACTCTTTTTCTGTTGTTTCTCACAAGTTAAGTGGATCAAGGGTTAAGGTGTAGCATGTGTAGCACTGACATGGCAAAAATTATGTTAATAGAATGTTAAATATGACAAGGTTCTGATAACTTATTTTTAGTGTTTGATTCTAGAGAGTACAATATAATTAGAACGTGAGACCACTTTTCTTTGAACTCTTTACTAACTCTTATTTTGAGCTAGCAGATACACTGCTGAAGCTTGTGAATTCATATGCAGGAGAAAGTCCAACCTTTCATAGAGGGTATATGTACCTCACATGCTACAAAGAAAGCGGGAGAAGGCCCAAGTTTGACATCCAGATTGCAGGATCCTGCTTGTCTTTGAACAAATCACTTGCCTCAGCAGAGCTGTAGCAGAAGACTTCTTGCCTTGGCTTGCCCTGAATGCACATGCTGCATTCAGGTGCTTTTGTTTTTGCTTTATTTTGGTTTGAAGTCTGTGATTTAGCATTCACTACAGGGACAGACCATTCCACTCGCTAGGGATACTTCCATATACTGAAACCAACATCTGCATTTTCATTTGTTTCTTTGTGAAGGTCGTTCCCATTCAGGCAGGAGTCAGTTACTGTGCTGGGCAGCCTTAAGATGCATAAAGCAAGTAAAGGTGCTGGCATCTTTCACTCACTGGGTGATGCAAACCACTACAATGCAAGAAAAGTTAGTCAGAAAAGTTCATTGCTGCAGAAATTTCCCTGTCATGCATTCAAGTTGCAGATTTTTCCTGATTGACACATAGTTATACTGCTGCCTTAGTCATCTTTCATATGTGACTGTGTCTGTTAGAAAAAATATACAAAGGAGTAGATGAGTAAAGAGAAAAGAAAGTTTAAGCTTTGGGGGTCTTTCTTAAGAAAGAGAGGAGCAATTTATTCTGTGTTAAAAATTGTTTGTTAGAAAGGAGAAAACAAATACAATTGAAATCTGCATTTCAGAGGTCCTTGCAGAGGATTTTTTAAGAGAAAAATACTGATAGCAAACATATGCTTCAAGGCTGCATTTTCTGTCTTTTTTCCAAGTCCATGTGAAGGACTCCCTTTCTGTGCAGTTACAGCCTCAGAGACATTGTCCAATATAACTAATTGTAGTAGGAATCTGGAAATTTTTGAGACTTCCCTGTCTGTGTGTTAAGTACTTTCTCTTATCCCATGTATAGTAACGTATTAACATCGAGAGTATAATAACAAAACCTTCACAAGTTGTGTTGAAGGTCAGATGAAATGCATTCATAAAGAGCACTTTAGAGGCATAAAGTGATGTTAAATCTTGAAAGCAATTATAAAAAAGCAAAGCATTAAAAAGCCATGTTTCATGATATTTTAGATTTTCAGTTATTTAACGCAAATTAATGGCTGTATTTAAGAGATTTTAGGGAGCTACAGTTCCTTCCCCTTCTCTTTGCAAGTAATATTTCCTTAAGAATAAACCATTAAATATTTTCAATGTCACCAAATAGTTCTTATGAAACATTTCTTTTTAAATACTTGACAGCCAGATCCCAGCATCATCTACTTGATTTCATCCTGTGGATTTTCTATACTACAGTTTAAGCTTCTTCTATTTCAGTCTGCTCTGACTGTCACAGCATTTTGGAACTTTAAGTCTGAGACAGTGATTCGTCATTTTGAAGACTGGTCTGCCTACAGGCATTTCATATAATGCCTAATCTTGATTCAGAATTACTTATTCAGGTCTTCTGCATTAGCTGTAATTTGACAAGAGGCAGTGGTGGCAGTTGAGCTTTTGATGTGTTCTAGCTTCTTCTGGTACGATATAGCAGTGGTGAAAATCAATGAAATACAAAATGAAATTAAAAAAAAAGAAATAAAAGTGGGCAAAACATATGATTTCAAAACATCTGATCTGAAAAGTGGATTTTCTCTGCTGCTGAAAATAATTCCCTGCAGGTTTGGAAAAATTTTTGATTTTTGAAACAAATCTTTACATTGTGCTTTATGTAAATCTCATGAAAAAAAATCTGTGATTCTATGTAATTAAGAATCAATACATTTGGCAAATGGCCATTTATAAATACAGGACTTCCCCAAAACAAATAATGTAGGGTATTTTATGAAGATAATGCAGACCATGGGAAAGCATATTAGTTAGCATATTGTTAGTGCAAATAATGCAATAATGCATTGATAGGTCTTGATATTCAGATAAGTACACAGTGACATGAAAAATCAGAGGTTGCTCAAATATCAAGGATTTTGCAGAATGGAAATAAAAGTGTCCAAAAAGATATACTACTGCAGTTGAACACTGTCTACGAGACTTTTAAAACAACAACAGCAGCAAAGATCAAAGCAACATGTATGGGCACTAACATTCATTTGTGTATAAATTGTTGATGGCTGAACTTCAGTATGGGGGCTCAAAATAAATGGCTGAGGTGTCTGTGGATTATTTCAGAGACATTGTGCTAGGCACCAGGGCATTACAGACTGTGTGCAATTCCTTGGACCCCAAAATATACTTTCAAGATAGTCTTTCAAATGAGCATTATAGAAATATGAAAGGTGAAACTTTAGATTTTTGCCAAACAGAAAAAAGACATGGAGAAACCATATTAGTCCATTTTCTTGATTATTCATTTCTTTGTACATTACTCTTTCATTCTCTGTACCTTGGGCCATTCCAGTTTTTGTGAATGTATCCCTCAACTGTCCAAGGCTGGACAGAAGTCCTTCTTGTCAAAGAGTTGTCAGTGACATCACTGTGCTTCACAAGGTTTAACCAATACAAGTGATATATTTCCAGGGGACATTCCCCAGTTTGTGCCTAGGAAATGACACTCTCCTTTCTCATAGAATAGAATAACATAGAAAAGGATAATTCTGTTTGAAGAGACATAAACTGATCATCTAATCCAACTGTCCTAGTGCTATTTGTTGGCAAACAATAAAGTTTCCACAAGTCCCTGATTGGTGGGAGGGTATTCAGGAACCCTCTGAGGTTGGATTACCTGGAACAATTCTCCCTGGATGAAAAAAAAAAAAAACAAATAAGCCTGCTATGTAACCCTTTTCCTTGTTCTTCTCCAGAAGTACCTAAGTTATTTGTCTATCCTAATCAATCAAGTTGGATGTGGCTCCATAATCACTGTTATTCAGCATATTACAGAAAGATATTTGCCTCACCCTAAGGTAGGAGGCTGTATTCCAGCCTCCTTCATGCATTCTAGGTACATTGATAAACATTCTATTCCTTGCATGTAAGCAAAGTAGAACAGGTAATTGCTTTGTTATATTAATGATGGAGTATAAAATATTATTTTGACATTTAAACAAAAATTTATTTGGCTTTATTTATTCTGAAAATATCCATTAATTGCACACTTAGCTTTTCTGGAGTAACATGAGGCAATCTTATATACTCACTTTCAGCTTTCTCTAAAACAATAATTAAGGTTTCTAAGTCTTCTATACTTGTGATTGGGGAAACAGTAGCACCAAAATCTTCAATGGGCTCAGGCTCTTTTTGAGTTAAGATAAGTTGGTATCCATAGGATAAAAAGACTTAGAGGCAAAAAAATACCTATGGAGTTATATTTTTTTCATACCAAAGGAAGCAGGAATTCTATCCATAGGAGAGAAAAATGAGTTCTGAAAGATATCAAATCCAATTGCACAGAAATGGATGAGAAGATAGAATGTTCTCATACTGATTTTTCCTCTGCTCTTTTATGGGTTGTACAGATGTTTCCTAGTGTTTGCTACTGCAGAGAAGTCCCATGTTGAAGGACTCTGCTCTGTCAGTGGAAATGGTCATCATTGCCATCTCTGCTGCTAGTGCAGACAGTGCTGTCATTACCTTTCTAGATATACATTCACGTGTCAAATCCTGCAACATGTGCCATTTATGCAATGAAACAATGTTGACTGAGATGAAACTGCATGTATTTCCTCTGGCATCACAGTAACTAATCTGAAACTTCATTTGCAGTCTGTCCTGACCACCTCTAAAGCATGGCCTGAGGCATTCATGAAGGATGTTTTCCCAGCAGACACTTGCCCAGAACAGGACCTTCAACGTACAGACCTGTGTGCTGTCGGATTTTTTCAGCTATTGGAAAATTATGCAATTTATGTGGAATGAAAAAAAAAGGAATGGTGATGTACTGTAATGAATAGAGTTATGAGCTTCATTTGTAAGAGAGAAGCAATTTTTACTAATATGGCGAGTTAAAAAAAGCTCAGTGGTAAATGCCACAGTGTTTTAGGAAGATTCAATGTCAAGGTACACTTAATTTAGTTACTGCAGAGAAGACAGGAACAGGCCAACTGTCAGAGAAATCCTCCCATTAAGTCACGAGCTTCAGAAAGGACTGCTTTTTGAAATGTCCACTTTCTAAACACTTTCTCACATAGCGGTCTAGAGTTGGTTGGTTCCATGCCTAATCTCAGACTCGGCCAATGGTTTATTTTAGAAGAATTATATATGTGCAATCAATCCTTTATACGAGTCACCTGAGATTTCAAAGTCTAGCATATTAATCATCACTGACCAAGAATCTGTTGTGGAAAGGGATCTTTCAAACTTGATATGTAACTTTGAGAGGCAACCTTGACCCTGCTCAAGGGAGATTACTGCCATAAGGGGATCACATTGGGGCCTGGGATAGCCGTTATTTATGATGTGAGATGACTGACTTAGAACCATATTTGCTTATTAGCAAGACATGTAGGGCACCCTTAGAGACAGTGACTGACATTGCCTTCGACCCCCAAAGTCTAGAGTAACCCAGATGGGGCCATGACAACCTTCATTTGTGGTTATGACTTAACCATGGTGAAGACACACACCACCACATGTGTATACAAAATTAAAGTCAAGATAAACATTTCACAAATGAAGAAAATGTCTGTCAATTCTGTCTCTCAAAAGAGAGCTAAGTACAATATTAGAAGATTGAACACATAGAATTTTCTCATGGTAATTTTATTTTATTGTGGAAGGGACTTTGAATTATTCCTAAATTCCTTTGAACTTGGAAAACTGAGCCACCACTTGGCAGCTTTGTCTTTTCTAGCTCTATACTAAGCAAAGATCTTCATTATCATATTTGTAAGATTCATAAGACTATTGAATATGGCAATCTTAATGTACTTCGTTTTGCATATGAAACAAACTGCTTTTCATCATTTCATACTTATGTTAGAAAGCACTAATTAATCACTTCTGGTATTGTCTTACAAATTAGAGAGGAAATCATAGGAAGTTTCATGCAAGGAGTAATTTAGGTCCACCTTATCTTCACTTAAAAAGAATCTTCAGGACAAAGCTGTCACACAGGAAAACAGAAGGTTTTTTTAAAAAGATTTTATGCACTATTTTTTTAAAAAAATACAATTTTTTGAAGCCTAAGCTACATCATTATCTAGAAAATTAATTACAGCTGTTTTATGTTCCAGACTACATCTATGAAAAACTAGTGACAGTGTGTCATTATTGGCCACATACAAAGGCTTCGTCAAAATTCATGGTAATATTTGTTGTAGTTTTTTCTCACTATTTTGGGAATACTCTTAAAATATATGGAATCAAAAACTGGAACAAATCCCTGAGTCAACAATGTAAATAGCAAATAAATTTTTATTAAACTTATTATTAAATGGGTATACATTCTCAAGTTAAACCCCTGAATTTTAACCCATCATTTGGATTCACTGAGATAATTTCCACTTGGGTGAATGCTTACCTGTTTACTGCTGCAAGATAAAATACTTTGGTATTATCACATAAACTGTAAAACAGCTGGCTTGTGCAGCCATCAGTATGGCTATGCCTGGGGTCTTGAGACCTTTGAACCTACCTGAAGGTAAGAACAAGACAACTTTTAGATGTTAACAGCCTTAGGAGAGATCATACCTACTTGAGATACAATTTATTCTCCCTATATTTGTAAAGAGATGACCCGTTAAAGGCGATTTATCATTTTGAGAAGGTCATGGACTATTATTTCTTTTAATCAACCTGTTGCTTCCTTGATCTGAGTGTGAACAGACTGCAAAAATAATTCGTTTGACACTGCAGAGTCAGGAAAATTTAAGGCTATAATGTTGTTTCCCTGGCTTTTTAGTTTTTTTAATCAACATGGATTATCTGATGTTTTGGTTACTGAAACTGATGGCTTATCAACTGAGAATATAATTTTATTAATATGAATTTATATGGTCATAATGCACCAGGTACTTTTGTGTTTTAATGATAAACGATCAAGACTTTTGTTTTGTTTTGTTTTCATTTTGTTTTGTTTTGTTTTTGAAGTTCTTTTAGTAAATGAAAAAAGAATGTTAAGGAATATATTTTAATTTTAGAAGGAGTAAAAAATTGCAGTAACTGCTTTAATTCTGAGGACATGCTCAGAAAAATATGATTTTACATTGTTTTTATTATTGTTGCTAATAAGGCAGATGTCACATTTGAAATGAAACAAAGGTCCTGTGGCAACTGTAGGAACACAACCCAAGTTTCATTTCCAAGATTATCAGACAAAAGACAATGAAATATTGCATTCATTTCCCACATTTTACACAGTGGAAATAGGCTAAATGCAGAGTAATTGAAAGAAGCTTCAATCCTTCTCAGCTTGATGCCTACAAAATGACTGAGGATGCACTCAATTCCTTTGTGCAGATCATTGATAAGGTTATTAAATAGAACTGGCCACAGCTCTTAGCCATGGGGAGCCTCCCTGATTACTAAGCTAGCTGTGACACCATTCATCACTGCTCTCTGGGCCAGGACACCCAGCCAGTCTTTTAACCACCAAAGGGTGCACCTGTACAAGTGATAGGCAGCCATAAATTGCCCCAGAAGGATGCTGTTAGCAACTGTCTAAGGCTTTAATAAAGTCTATGTAGATAACATCAACAGCCTTTCCCTTGCTGATCCAAAAAAGCAGATCACCTGGTTATAGGACATGAGATTGATGAGGTGGGACCTACCTTCCATAACTCCGTGCAACCTAATTCCCTGGTTGTCCTGCTCATATCTCATCATGGCCCTCAAGATGATGTATTCCATGACCTTCTACAGCATCAAGGTCAGGCTGAAAAATCTATAGTTCCCTCAATCTTCCTTCTGATCCTTCTCATGAATGACCCTCCAGATTTGTTGATATCAGCTGGGGTAGATGATTGAAAATAGCTTGACCAGCTCCCTCAGTACCCTTAGGTGGATTCCATCCAGTCTCATAGACTTGAGTTTGTCTAAGTGGTACAATGTTACACTGTACACTGACCATTCCCTCCCACATTACGAGGGGTTTGCTCTTCTCCTCATCTGTCTTCCAGTTTAGGGGCTGCTCATGCTATCAAAGACAGGAAAAGACCTCAGCCTTTTCCCATCCTTTCATTCATCCTCTGAATCCAATAAAGGATGGGGATTCTTAAGCAGAAATAAATAATGGTGATTTTTTATGAAGTGTTGGAAAGAGAAGATGTGAAGATGGTAAGATTTATTACTGCTGTTATACAAATCATTGAACAGAGGGAAAAGGTGTGTTTTATACTGTCCAAATTTACTCAACAGGTCACAGATGATACTTGGACTTTTAGCTGTCAAATCTTAAATTTCAAAAATACAGAGGTTTATTTTAGTTAATGACTGGAGGAAATATAATTAGATTATGAACTGTGGAAATTAAACCAAAGCAATGCATCTGTTTTAATAATGCCATACCTATGTAGGTGTCCTGTACTACACAACTGCTATAAAAATTAAATAATGCCTGCCTCCTGAGACTGTGTGGTACATGAACATATGACATATTGAATGAGCAAACATTCAGTTTAGAAATAGAGATGACATGTTGGAGTGGTCATGGCACAAGCTAGACTCAGGGATCCTGAAGGGACCCTTCAACTCTGTGCATATTCTATGATTCTATATTTTTTTTTCTTTGAAGTTGCTGTCTCCTGTTTTGCTTCCTTGTTAAAAAAACAACCCTGTTAGAGAACCAGGTACAAATGATACCATTTTACCGCACACCCTGGAACCAGTTCTTCCAAACAGCTTTTCTTCAGTACTGCACCTCTGTGTATGTCAAGGAATGCAGAAAGTTAACTATACTGAGCAAAATGTTTGGTTTTCTTCTCTTGCTCCTGACCTAGAATTTACATGCATGTGTTGCATGTAGACTCCTCTTCAGGCTAAATCCATCTTCTTTGTTTCTGTAATTAAAGAAGCAGTATGTGCTCTCTCCAGGAGATTTCCTTATGTGTTCACTCTTCCCTAAGTTTTTGCTTTTGAAACTGCAATAAAAATATTGAGATTAATTCTACATTTTCCTTGATGCATGAGAAACCTTTTAACCTTTTTTTCCAAGAAGCATCATTTTTATAAAAGTAACATATATTTTGTTCTATGTGTTTCAGATTAATGAATCCATGTGGTGACATCATTTCCAATTTGTGTGGGAAAATGCATCCCTAATAACTCTGATTATGAGAGTGGTTATAAATCAAATCATTCTTCACTTTTGCTTTCTTCTGTAAATAGCTGTAATTCTTAAGATGTGAACATCGTGACCTGTTTTCCATGTCTTCAATTTTATTATCAAAACAGTGAATCTTTTCTGAATCACTTGAAAATCTTCCTCAGAAGAAAAGGTAAAGTTTTTTCACAGAGCAGACTCCCTTTCAATTTTTATTTTTGCAATTTTCCAGTTACATTTTTGCTGTTATCAAGAGTAAAATATTAATAATCAATAATGATTTGTGTTAGATATGTGTACTTTAGGGAAAAAATTCAAGACTTAGATTCTAAGGGAAGAATAAACAGTTATCCTGCTCTAAGCTAATCTTATGTAAAACATAAACCACAGAAGAGTAAGCCTTCCTATAACATAATATTTTTTCCTGTCTGTGCTCCAGAAAGACCCATCCTTTTTTTAAAGATTCAAATTTGAGAGAAGAGGAAGGTGCTTTTGTATTTAGTTTCAAATTTCAAGATTAAATATAAGTGATCTTAAGTGACTGATGCAACTCTAGGCAAACTTTCATGACTCAGATTTAAGAGCAGAGGTATCAGTGGCCTTCATCTATGCTGACCTGCAATAAAATGCACAGAAAAGTCAGCAATTATTACATTAAGAAGTTTCTTTCCAGTTTTCTGTGAGTTGTCCTGTTATTTTATTTTAATCCAGTAAGGATAGGTGTTTAAAAGCTCTAGATATCTTTTACAAGGTTATGACAATGCATCTGAAAGTATTATTCAAACCTTCCAGATTGTTTAGGAATAAAATGGGCATGAGATGTGTAAAACTAAATCATATAACTGGAAATAGGTTTCCTTCTACATTAGGTCATCAGCATTGCATAATTTTACATTTCATAAGACTGAGTATATGCTGGAAATATTAATGTCATTTTTGTTTTCCAATTCATGTTGAACATTCACACTTTATTGAACACTGGATTTTCCCAGAATTTTAGAATTCTGAAAGTGAGAGGCTACAAGTTTGAAGTAATATTTACCCCTTCAGTGACTAATGCTAGATGTGATCTGTTCCATGAGAAATGCAGAAAAATTCTACACATTGATATTTTTTGTCTTAAACTTTACATCTTTTCTGCCCTACTTAAGTTTACAAATTTTCATTATTAAGGTGCCTTGAAGTAGAGCTAATGGCTTCTCTTCATAAGTTAACCAGAGAAAAAGGCTGAAACTAGAACAATACTGATGAGTATAGAGTATATAAGCATTTCCACATTGCATTTTTGTTAGAGGATTTTTTTTTTGTTTTANTGCTTGCTTTCTTGCTTTCTTTCGAACAGAAAAATAAGCTGGATGCCACACCTGCTCTCATTGTTCCTATTGCAATTTACTGCCTTCATAGGCCTAAGAGTTGTTCAGGAACATTGCTTTCCTGTGTGCCAGGCAAAA
>VXBN01003443.1:32405-43359 GCA_013397395.1 Sinosuthora webbiana | reverse complement strand
AAAAAAAAAAAAGACCATTATCACTACTCACTGAAAATAAAGTACAGTTTACTAAATCATAGGTAATTACATAGCTAATAAGTGTTGCTAAATGTTGATAGCACACCTAGTCTGAGAATACCCACATATAGCCTCCTTAAATATTTTATACAGCAAGTTATATATTTAATTAATACTTAAAGCAGTGTTCAGAGTAGTTTTCCTTTCATTTCTTCCAACTGGATTGCAATAAACATCTTAGTTAACTGACTTTTTGAGACAGATCAAAACTCCGTAAGTCCAGGGACATATGGCAATGAACTGTTGCATTAAAAAGACATTGAGGTGTTGATATATGTCCAAAGAAGAGCAATGAAGCTGATGAAGGGCACAAATCTTATGAAAGGGGTGGAGAGAATTGCAGTGAGGGCGTTCTCTTCTTGAAGAGAAAGCTCAAAAGTGTCAATCTCTAGTGAAATCAAAGAGATACGTGACAGCATGCATGTCTGGAAAAATACTTTTGAAGGGTGCACTTAAAAGACAGTCTACATTCTAGCACGACTAAGCCTACCAACCTCGTTTTTGAGGTGATCAGATTCTTTGTCATATTCAGAGAACTGTCAGAGTTTACCTCTGAATAGGAGACTTATTTTGAAAATGCATTTCTGGACTTCCAGCTTCTAGAGGTGTTGAAGGTAATTGTCAGCTTGTCTGAAACATAAGATAAAATAGCAAAGATTTTTAGTGAGCTTAGATAGCTCTTTAGCCACCGATAATAAAGTAGGAGATCAGTTTGAAAGTTTCTGTTATTTACTGTTGAAACCAGCAAGACAAACAAATGGTTTGAGAAAATATATAGTTTCTGTTAAACCAGGAGGAATGACCTAGTTGTTATGATTTAACTGAACAATGTGCAAAAGCAATAGGGGAAAGAAGTTCTGATTATCCTAATTTTTTGAAGAACTAATAGTGTAGTCTTTCTAATATTATAGGTTTTCTAATAGTATAGGGTATTTTTTCTTCATAGATCTACAAGTATGCCAAAAAATCAAAGACATCTATAAAATAATGTTTTTAAAGTTAAAATTTCAATGCATTTTTTACTGAAGAAAATTGGAAAAAAACCCAAAAACTGAACCAAAATCCCACTGTTAATCAATCCAAAGAGAATAGTAAAAAAACATTAAATTTATATTTCTAGAGGAATATACTACTTGAACACTAAACCTTTCTGCTTCAAACTATTGTTTTCCTTAAAACAATAGCATATTTTTCTTTTGACATCTTCATGCTTTTACAAAAATAATTTTATATGCACATGAATTGGTAGTGACTACAGAAAAAAAATATATTTAATACAAAAACCTGCTTTGCAAGTTCAAGTTCAGGTACGAATTCATAAAAAACTATTACATTGAATATTTCACTCTTTTTTCCCCCCCTCACGTCATGATGTTTGCATTTGCTTTACCAAAAAACATGTAAATCTCCTTCCAGTTCACAAAGAATGAATGCACTGCTATATTTATATATCTGTTTCACTGTAAAAGTAAAATCTGGAAAATTTAAGAATAAAAAACCTGATGTTAGGAGTGATTGTTAGAAGCTCATGGATATATTATGTCTCACTTCTCTTTCCTCTGTCTGCAGATACTGTTGTGCGGTAAATTTTTTCACTTCAATAATCTGTTATTCGTAGATTATGATGAAAAATAAATGCAAATGGTTTGACCTGTCCAGAATGGAAACAGCAAGGCTAGTCTGAAAACACTTCCTCCAGGATTTCAAACTGCAGAAGACAAGGCACAATATTCATACATTATCAAATGAAGGGTTTTTTTCTTTCACTCACTTTCAAGAAAACCAAGTTGAAGGCCAAAGTCAATTGCCAATGTTATCATGCCCTCCAGATCACTCTGGATGCTTCTGCTTCCCCATCAAATCATAATTAAGAAATTCTCCCAGCAAAATATGATTCTAAAATGGAGTTCTACAATAGTAGAGCGTTTATTTCGCCTATCACTTACATTATATTGGTTAGTAAATAGAGAAATCAGCAGTCTCTGTGTCACTTGTTAAATTATTTTGGGACTGGGCACAGATCTCAGATTATCTAGACCCTGCTGTGCTGCTAGATGAAATTCTTATAACTTTTTTACATCAATATGTGTTTCCAGAAAAAATTATGCTGATGGAAGTATTTCTAGATGCAAGTTTTTAGATAACACTTCTTTTTTAAAAAAAGAATTTCACTTTCCAATGTCTATGACAAAATGTGTATCTAAAGGCTACAGAGTTTTTTGGATTATTTGAAGATGTCTGTGTGAAGATGTACTTAGTCAATAAGAAATATCAGGCTGGTGCAACTGGAGCAGCTCTGATATTACTTCAGCTGTGTATTTCCTAATTACAGCTGAGGAAAGGTGGGGTTCATCTCAGTGATACTGGCAGCCTTCTGGCCCTGTAAAAGAAAAAAGTGGTTGTGGAAAAGGTTGGGAGTGTGAAATACAGTGAAAATGGCTCATGATTAGAATGGATAACCTGTCTAAGAGGAAACAGAATGCTCAGTGAGAAGGCAGTCTTTGAACTACTCCCTCCGTCTCTTATGTTTGGTCAGTTCTTTTGAGCAGCAGAATCTGTAAACAGAATAGCAACATGCTGCAGTAAAATGCAGAGTATACAAAAATTTGCACAAGGATAAAGTTGTTCCATGATTGATTGATTGTGCAGGAGAGGTGTGGCCCAATAATCTTGCAGATCCTTACAGTGTTCATCAACAGATTTAAGAGCACATTCATAATTTAAAGGTTTTCGCTCTTTTTGGTCACTACCAAAACATCTGTGTAACATATTTGATAACGTCACTTAAAATTGGAGAATTTATTCACTTTCCAGTCTCTCACTACTTATACAAGTTGTAGCCTCCTTCATAGAAGATATGTCTAGTTTCTTTCCTTCACAATGCAAACAAGTTTATTGAAGACAATAGTGAAATATTTAAACAGACAACTATTAAAACCTTTTCACAGCCATAATGCATCCAGACAGTCTTTCCTGCAACACCTGAACAATTATTAATCTCATCTCACTGGTCTTTTTTCTTTCATCCATATAAAACCTGGAAATTATAATTATCAGAGATCATTAATGCAATGTAGGAATGAAAATAGGGGCAATAAAAATGATACTAAAAAGAGCAGGTACAAAACATATCACAGATATGAAGAGGTACGTCCCTCAGTATTCCTCCTCTTCCCCTAACCTAAAAGTCAATGATTGAAAACAAAACAGAAAAATAACAAGTCTTTGGAGACTGGGGAGAGGAAGGCACTGCTGCTGTTTGCTGAGCAGCCATTCTGTGTCTTGATCCCATGGACATGGGAAGTGCCAGAGCTAAACCTTACATGGAAGGGGACTGCTCTGTTTGACCACTGAAAAACCAAATACTGACCTACCATGTACATAATAACCAAGCTATCAAAGTCAAATATAATCCATATTCAGCCTGAAGTGATTAATAAATGCACGTTATTTGGCGGAAAGTGTAAGGAAGTATTTTAACCAGTTAAAGAACAATGTAAGACAAACACAAAAAAGGTTGCATTTGTATTAACTTCTCTAGAGCAGTAAAGCCAACTTGGTTTTACTGAGCTCTTTGTAGATCTTTTTTGGCATCATTAAAATTTCAATCAATTAATTACCTTTCATTTAGGAAAGAAAAAAAAAAAAAAAAAAAAAAAAAGATTCAATTACTTCTAAATCCTGAGTTCCTAAGAAAAACCTTGGGACCTGTTACCTGGTCTCTTTCAGTATTTTTCTCTTGTAATTGCTCAATAAGCAAAAGTGTCTGGTCACATAGGAACAATATCATAGAAACAATCACAGCAGCCTGCTAAAATCTCATATTAAATTTCATAAAAGTTTCATTCTCCTACATGTTCTCTTGGAGAAGTTACACAGCACAGTGAGATATCATTGTAGCTCAAAGATACCTCTTCCATCTTTTTATAAATTAAGTGATATCTCATGCTGCTTTAAAACAACAGATTAAATAAATAAAGAAAGATTGGAATAATTACTATTCTATGCTATCCAGCAACACTTGGAACTTTGCCATATGAAAAAGTCAAAAGAGATGCATTAACAGTTTGCATGATTTTCAAGGTTGTTCTGTGATGCAGTTCATGGCACCTGAGAATACATGCTTGAGACTTAAATATTCAGAGTAAACTTATTTGGAAAGGAAGCAGTCTACAAAATTGAAAGAATTAATCCAAAGGATATGTTGCTTATTAGAGTTTTAAGAGGTTGCAGTTTCAAATTTTTTCATGCTCAGTTGCTTCAAATCATCCATGTTTACAGACCTCTAAAATATTCATGGTGTATGGATCTCTGATGGGATAGTACACATTAGGAATTGACAGAAACATCAATGTGTGAATTTTATGTATTTAGGTAGTTGAAGAAATATGGTTCAATATTCTCTAAAGGGTGGCTCTGTGAATTAATACTGTTGAAAATGATCACATCCATATTAGAATGAGTAAGAAATAGATATCCTTGTAACATTACACAGCAGCTAGGAAACTAATCTTAATTTATACCATGTGGTATGACTAGAAATATTTTTCAGTGATTTGGAGAATCATGTTTCTGGTCCATGGTTTGTAGAAATAAAATATCTACCTGTATAGAAAAGACTGGTCTTTTAAATCTAGTCTACACACAATAATATAAAAAAGAGTGTGTCATCCAGCTGTTATTTACAAACTCAGTCCATAGAGGTTATGGTGATTTATATGGATAGAGAATCTTCTCAGCAATACTACTTTGGGGGAAAAAAATTAAAGTGATAGTAATATGATAAAATGATGCCGAAACTTTATCAAAAGCTGTATTAATTCTCATAGTAGTCACTCATCATTAGTTCATGCACTTTAATAATCAGTTCCAGAATGAACAAATCCTATTTTCTCAATTATTTTCTCTGTTTTTAAAGGAGAACCATTTCTAAGACTCTTTTAATAAAATGAAAATGAAACCCTGTTATTTAATAGATTAGAAATTTAAATCAATTTACATTTTATTTAAAAAGCTTGGAAAAAAAAATTATGTTCCTATTATGTTGCTACCAGAGTCTGGCACAAATTTATTATATCTCATATTCCTGTCTTTTATCTGTAGTTGTTTCCTTAACTGGATGAGAGTGCATTCATATCCTTTTTAGAGTTTTAGCATTTCAGGTATCTTTTTTACTTCACAGTAGAATTTAGGCCAGCATTCCAAATTATTTGTTATATAATTTTTAAATTTCATCATGCCTGGCCATAAATACCATTATAAATGATAGAGTATCTTATGGAAGTGTCTTACAGTGGTATTTTACTTAAAATATCACTGGAAAGTTGCGCAGTGCAAATATTTGCACGTTTGTTTAAAAACATATAAATTACTCATTAAGTCAAAATGAACTGAGATCATGTACTATAAAATAATACATACTGGTGTAGCAAATATCAGATAGAGAAGCAGTCTTAAGTAGACACTAAGAATCTTCCCTTTTAAAAAATTTGGCTAAAGATAGAGAAGGTTATGCTAGCTTCAGAAGAACTGAGAGCTTAAGAAAGCCGGAGGAATCAAGTAGCAACCAAGAAGAGAATGTTCAACAGGAGATAAAGGGAACATCAATATTTTGCAGAATTTCTAGACATGAATACAATTTTGAAATTCCCAAACACTTCAATGTTTAGGACCAAACCTTTCCAGGAGTAAATCAGTGTAGTTTCACTGAATTAATTTGAGCTATACTGAAACAGTTTTTAAAGCAAATATAAAGTATTTAAATTTAAAATTTAAGTATTTAAAGCAAATACTTCTGTCTCCCCACAGCCTTTTACTGTTATCAGCCCCTATATTCCCTTGTCATGTCTATTCATTCATACTCTATGGGTATTGCTTTAGCTAATCTTCATGCATATTTAAATTAACTGTGTGAAAATCTAAGTTGCATTGGAAAGCAACCAAGTCCAAGCTGAATCTTTTTGGCTTTTATCTTGCCATAAGATGTGATTCTTGCTTGAAGAATTCAAATTACTTTCCTGTATTTCAAGTGTACACAAACAAACTAAAAAATAAACAAATATGTCCACGTACACGTCAGGGGACAAAAAGGCCAATCTAAGGTCTCTCATACTAATGAAGTTTCAAGGCATGCAACTACCTCAGAAGAGTATCTCGTCTTTTAGAAACAGTATCTGCTCTTTAATTCTCACAGAACTGAGATGTATCAGCTGCACAGAGCTCCCATCACTGAGGATGGTACACCATCTGGAGATCATCTAGTCAAGCCCCGGGTAATAGAAAGGCCACCTACACTAAGTTGTCTTGAACAGTGTTTTTGTTTTAAATATGCCCAAGGATGGAGACTCCACAATCTGGGCAAGCTACGCCAGTGCTCAAACAGCCCCAGAGGAAAAATATTTTCATATTTAAGTGTAATTACTTATATTTCAATATGTATCAAATGCCTCTAATCCTTAACCCCTGAGGAAAGCCCGGCTCTGCCTATATATGCCCATCCTTCAAGTACTTACACAAATGGATAAGTTCTCCCTCTGAGCCTTCTTCTCTCCAAGCTGAACAGTCCCAGACCGCTCAGTCTGTCTTCATAACAGAGATGTTCCATTCCCTTCTTCATCTTTGTGACTGATGGATTGATTTCAGTATGTTCATGTTTCTTGTACTGGGAAGCCAGAAACTGGACACAGCACTCCAGGAGTGGCCTCACCAGTGCTGGACAGAGGGGAAGGATGATGCCTACCTGCTGGTAGTGGTGGTTCTAATGCAGCACCGGAGGTTGTTGGCTGTCTTTGCAGCAAGGGCACATTACTTGCTCATGTTCATATTTCTGTCCTCAAAAAAAAGCTCAGATCCTTTTCTGAAGAACTCCTTTCTGTCTAACTGGCCTCCACCACTTTCTTGTGCACTGGTCTTTCTTTTGTTGCTGATATACCTACAGGAGCCTCTCGTGTTGCCTTTTATATTCCTCACCAAATCTAAATGGGATGAAGTTTGTCTTCCTTATTTCCCTTTCTGCATCTTTAAGCAATATCTATATTTCTCCTGGGTCATCTTATTCTGCTTCTCATTCTCATATGACTCATTTTTTGTCTGAATTTTGAAAATTCTTGTTCATCCACATAGGCCTCCTGCTGCTGTTTTTAATCTCCTGAATTTTCCCATTCAAGCTCAAGAATAGAGTAGATTGATATTGAACTTGGAGGACATGATCATTGGAATTCAAACCATTTCTCCTGAACCTCTCCACTCCACTCCACTCATGTTTCCCATTGGATTCTTCTATGTGGTTCCCTGCCTAAGTCTGGTCTTCTGCAGCCCAGGATTGTGATCTTGCTTTTTGCCCTGCTTCTTCCTTTCAGAAAGTGGTACTCCACCACCTCATGGTCACCAGAGCTGAAGGATTCCCTTGTTTCTAATATAATTAGTCCACGTGCTCTGTCTTTCTCTTCTTTTGATTTGGTGAGTTTCTCAGGTGGGTGGGGTTTGCATCACAATCTCTTCCTATCTGAATTACCTTTTACCCAGTCAGACCCAGTAACTGTGTTGTGATTTCGACACAGTTAACGAGTTGGCTTTGCTTGTGGCCTGTAAATTCAGTGTTCTTTGTGTCTGTTATCAGTAATCCATTCTTCTTCCCATCTTTGTCACCCTCCCTCTAGGTCTGACATAGCACCTGGACAATAGTAGCACTTCTGTCTTATAGCAAGGTCTTCCTGTAGGACATTATTCTTCAGGTATCCATGGAGGGAACTTCGGGTGGGAGAAGAGGAGGGCTTCAGTGGTCAGTTGTCACAGATGCCATCTCCACCTTTACTTGGGGTGATCTTTGTTTGATCAGTGATGTGCTTACGAGCAGTTTCTTCTTTACAGTTTACCACAGTGGGAATTATTGTAATACATCCTGGATGTAATATCCAGGATGTATCAACCAGAGCTCACCTCTGCCAGGACTGGAATTAGCACCATCCTTCTGTTCTTAGCTCATGGCAGAGTCCATCTGCTGCTTTAGCAGTGTTTGAGACAGGCAACTGTGCTCTTTATGTGCTTACACTGCACCAGTGAGGACTAAGTCCTGAGAAGTGGGTGTGTCTTCTAGTTGTATAAAGTGAGCTTCACCTACTTCTTGATAGGAAGTCATGGCAGACACTAACAGCACCAATCACGTTCCTCTGCCTTCTCAGCCCTGAGCCATATGTCCTCAGCTGTCTCCTGTCCCATTACCAGCTCATCTAAAAGATCCCAACACCGGGTACTGCTGCACAAAGTCCTGTTTCTCCTGGCTCCCTCTGCAACTTGTGCTTCCAATTTTTATACAAATAAAACTGGAAACTTCAGCAACAGACACTTACAGATACAAATATATTCTTAGAAGCACAAAGGTAATTGCCTGGAGATCATTACCTATTTTCATTGAAAAAAAATATATAACAATTCTCTAAGACAGAAATTTAATTGAAAAAATAAGGATACATTTAATCTAAACAGTAGGGCATATAAGGTCATCCTCCTTAATAAAACAGCTCATCACCTGTTTTCACCTATTATGTTCATGTGTAAGACACTCCAACCTACTTTCCTGGCTGCAAGTAGAAATAAAACCCACTTCCTTATCCACTTCTAATCACAGCTGCTCAAATTGATTCACAAATTAAATAATTCATTTGGAAAATACTAGTCTTTCACAGGTAATTTGAGAAGAAATAGTGCTAATGAATTCTTTTTTTTTTATGTTTTTTCTAATGATTCTATTGCTGAAATATTCTCAGGAAGAGCTAATTTTTTTCAAGCTCAGGTTAGTTGCTAAATGACTAATTTGATTAATGTTTATTAGTTTTCCTTTTATTGAAAATTTAGTTTTTCCTTATATCATAGTTCTCAAATATGAAATTTTAATATCCAGTGATAATTTAGAGATAAATTTTTCACAGCAGGTTCACACGTAGGATATGCCCAAAGGTAGTTGAAAAAGCTTCCTAATGTAAAATTTGCATGGATTTAAAGCTATTGAAGACACCAATTAAATGCCCAGCAGTTACAGACTGCAAATACTTGTCAGTGTTGCATAGACTGGCATGGTCTAGAGATAAGGGGAAAAAATGNAAAAAGGAAAAAGGAAAAAGGAAAAAAGAAAAAAGGAGAGTTTACATTTTTTCATTGCTATATTCATTTATAAGTCAAAAATTACTATTTTTTAACATAAAGTTGAGAGGGTCATTGGAGAAGGAAAGCACATACAATACATTTTTAATCTAATATTACATCTGTCTTGAGACAAAATAAATAAACAATAACTCTTTCTATGTTGCAATGCATAAACCAACCTATTACATTAGGGAAAGATTGTGATGCCTTTGTTCAACAAGCAGGAACCATTACATAGTTGCTGTAGCCAAAAAGAAAGAGAAGTGGATGCTTAGTTCTGATTTGAATTTGGTAGCAATTGAAAAATCAATTCTGTTTTCTACTGTCTTAATTAGGAAGAAATCCATCAGAACCAAACAGTATAGACATCTTATAAAAACTTTAGCCCCTAAATCCAGGTTTGCATTGGGGGTTTATGCTATGAATTGTTTAGAGATGAAATAATAAGGGAAAATTTCCCAGTCTTTTATATTCCTCAGTCATAGTAATGGTAAAAAATGTACCATAATCTTCACCCTAATTTAACTACATGACAAGGAAAACAAATTTTTTTTCCTTATTCTGGTACATCTGTGTTATCGTTCATCAGTCTTTGTAGCATAAATATAACATCTACTGAAAAATATAAACAACTCATGGACAGTTCATATACTCGTGATTGTATATCTTTTTTGTCTTGTCTTTTACTCTAGTATTGCCTCAGACACAAAAATGGACCTATCCCTGTCCAAAAGACTATTAGTTTACTACTAAATTGGGACCTTATTTCCAATTATTCTGTTTGCTACCGCTGCTGTTGCTATTGATTTAGGAAAAGTAACATTTACTAAGACTTCCTTTCTTTTATAGCAGAAACTGCTTAATCTGATAAGGCTGCAGTGCAAAGTGACCTTATATGAAAAATTAATTCTTTCAATATGACCAAACTTCCTCAATTCAGTCAATATACTTTAAATAGTAAGAAGTAAAGGTACAATCATCAAAAATTATCTGTTCTCTTAGAGAATAGAAAGATTGGTGCCAAAATGATCCAATTGTAAAGGATTGAGACAATTTTGAACAAAAGCGAGTTAGTAAGTTGCTCAGAGAATTGCTGGGGATTGCCGATGATCTGTCTGAAAATCGTTCATAATTTTCCCATTCAAACATGCTTTCCTAATCTATAATTATCTAAAAATTCAAAAAATCAAGATTTCACAGATAAAAGGTCTGAGACCTCTAACTAAAATGAATCATGACCAAAGTAATAATTCAATGAGCAGCACACTTTGAGGACATTTTTTCATTGTTAGAGTAGACACAACCCAGAAGAAACCCACTAAAAACATGCTTTTTGAAACCATATCTGAAACAAAGTCATTTTCTTTCTGAAGCAATGTCTGAAAGGAAAAAGAGAGAAAATCAAGAAGAGTTTTTTTTCTAGTTCATAAGAAATAAATAGAAGCAGAGAAAGATTATTTACTCCTCACTACTTTAAAAAGCAAAGGAAGCCTCTGATAAGGATGGAGGTGGCAACTCTGCATCCTGAAACAACTTAACAAGGTTCATTCTTCAAATGCAGCTGACTAGATAGTTATGTCTAGTCTGCCCAGTAGGCTTGGGATTACTAGGTGAAGGTAGTAGTTCTGAATGCATACCCTCAAACCACAAGCTGGTAAAGATATGGTCAAACATTAAGAGCAAAGGAATGGAGCCAAAACCACAGATCCTTAAACTAAACTTTCCAGTTGTTGTTGTTGTTGTGTTGGTGTTT
>VXBN01003443.1:0-15516 GCA_013397395.1 Sinosuthora webbiana | reverse complement strand
CCAGAGGGACTGAGACAGAGCAACCACCTCCAGGAAGGACTTCTTTTCTAATCCTGTCATCTCTCCAGAGCAGCACGAAGTTCTTGTCATCTGGTATTGTCCAATTTATTGTTCTGGGGAGTGCTTTGTCTGTTTAACAAACAGGGTTCTTTCTGCTTCTCTCAGAGGAGGTTTCTTCTTCCCTGAACCGGTTGGGGGAGGCGAGGGAGGGGCCCCCTTTTTTTTCCTCCCAAAATCCACCTTAAACCACTACAGAATTGAATAATATTTTCTTAAAATCATATAGTACTATCTTTGACTGCTTTTTGCTCTCAAACTCTGTGGGAAAACTGGTGAATGAGCTTCTGCCAGAGAAAACCATACGCACACTACATCTCGTACCTACTGTTATCGCAAATCAATCCAGTGACACAATTTGCATTCAACACTGAGCATGTTAGCATCATTTACCACACAGGCCATTAGATCCACTGTGATTGAGGAAGTTGTGTTTTTCTATAAGATGCTCCTAAACCATGTAGCTTTTTTAAAAACTTCTTTCCACAACAGATATTTAACTATCCATTATATAACCGGAGCCACTAAAAATGATTGTGAGACTTTGAAAATTTTTCTGCCTATATGAGAAATCTAAATGCTATATTTCAGTGTCAAAGAAACAGTTTCACAAAGCTACTCTGACTAATTCTGATCATCAGCATATCAAAACAGGTCCTCAAAAGCGTTTTGAGAAAAACTTAAAGAGCACTCCAGGACTCAATCTGCTTTTACAGTCAGGTTTTATACCTTTGGGTGGATCCTTGTGCATTTCTTGTGCATTTCTGGCTTAGCAGAGCTACCATGGGAAGTAGCATAAGATCCCTGAATTATATTTCTGGTAGAGAATGTTTTTTTCTGTTCACTGTGAGGGATGTGATTTAGTAGTATATTGTAGTTCACTCTACAGTGTCTACCCTGGGTTCACAGAGTTTTGGAACAAAAATACAGTCCCAAGGCTGCAATGAAATAGCAGCAGAATCAGAGAAATGACAGGCTGTTAATTAACTAAGTAACTTAGATGTGCTTTGGATTCTTAGTTTCTGTACTTTGTCCTATATTCATGGTCAGTGAAGCTGAGAGAAAAAGGACTCTGAAAAAATTCAGGATTTTTCACCAAGTTCATTAGACTGAGCTAAAAATGAACTGTCCATGAGCAGTGCATCTGGTACCTAATAATATCCAAAACTGTATTTGTTGTTATATATGTCTACTGCAATCCCATAGCACAGAGAAATATGTCATCTTCTTCTGATTTGAAACAAGAACTAACCCAGAAGAAGCTACAAAGTAGTGCTGGGATTGGAAGTCTTAATGCAAAAGTAGAGCGATTTTGCATGAAGTTATAGACAGAGGCACTCTGAAGGCTAAATGACACTCTGCTTTCTTCAGTGTTCCTCTGTGCAGAATAGATCTGCAGAGATCCAAGTGAAAATTTTAGCCCTAAGCAAATGTACCAAAATATTGCTACAATAAAACAGATATTGAAGAGAGCTAAAATATCTTGCATATGTCCTTGTCAACCTGCTGCAAGTTAAACGTGAAATCTGTGGAATGTCTCATTCAGGAATCTGAGTCAATATACTAAAACTATTAATTTGTTGATATAATTCCCAGTTTTATATTCTGCACTTGTTTGTTTGTTTGTGTAGTGTGGTGTTTTGGGGGGTTTTTGTTGGGTTGTTTTTTTTTGTTTTGGTTTTGGTTTTGGTTTGGTTTTTGGTCCATAATTCAAAAAAAAGTATTCACATCCTTTAAAAACAGTAATCATTGATATTTCTGAGAATGACATCAGTGATCACAGATGCACAGTGACTAAACAGACTTTCAAATACTTTAAAAAAGGATATCATGAAGTAAACATGAGACAATAAGTTCTGTACTGATTTCTCAGACAGCACTTTTTTCTGTTATTTAATCTTGCTGTGCCAGACTGTTACAGTTCTGTAGGCAAGTCGGTGAAGAGTGACAGCCACCTCTACCAGCAGGAAGCACCCATAGGTTCAGTGCATTCTGGAGCCCTGAGGTGTGTAGGACAAGTCACAGCCATACTGCTGCAGCACGGTTTTAAAATTTCCCTTTTAAGCAGGCCCTATAGTGATCCTTTACTTCTCTCAGACTCTTAAGGCAGTTATTGGTTGCATTACATGTGATGTATATTTCCTGAGTGCTGTGTTCAATAAAGAAACTCCAAATAAAAGACAACTTAGGTACTTTGTTAGGTGAATTTCTTGTCATTGTCTAATAATAAGATGTCATGGTGGTCTCATATGTGATGAAATTGAGAAAAGATGAGGACATAGGTTAAGCATACTTGAAAGTAGGTCCTGTCTTGAGTACCATTCTTAATGGCAACTTTTGCCAGGGAAGAATAATCAGTCAAGTCCAGTACAAAGCTCCAGTAGAGTCTGGAAGTTCCCCAAAATCTTGTATTACTCATTATTTTAAAAGTTACTGGTATGTTTTTGAGAATATAAGATTTTTTTTTTCATATTTGACTACCACATTGTACTACTGAAACTGTCTTGTTTGTTTAACACCCTGTTTCTCATGCTTCTAGCTGTATCCAGTATCTTTGTTTTGTGGCTTAATATTTTCCTTTTTAAGAGTAGCAAATGCCTACAGTGGCTCACTAAAATGTGTATATTATGTAAATGAATAAACCGCCTGGAGTCTGAGACTCTGCACCCTTGATTTTGAAAGTCTTATCCATCCTAAGAAATAATCAAGGAATTTATTAGTGGCATTCAGCAGGTGGTATTTGGTGGCATTAGTGGCATGAATAGATAACATTTTTACCATCAGAAATACATTTAGGTCCACCAACACATTAATGTAAACTATGGATTATTTACAGCTCTCTCCTATTATACCTATAACCCTTAGGTGTATCTCAAATACAGGTTTGACAGAGCAAGCTGTCGAGGGCAGTAAATATCTACTTTTACTCACTGTAAAGAAGGATGCAAATTTATAGTGCCATATATACATTTTTCATTCATCTTCTATTTAAAAATGTGCCAATATGACATATATACAGTTTGAGTTTGGTTTTCAAACAAGTGAAACAATTTTATCCTATATTTTTCCTCACTTGAATTGAACTTCATCTTATTAGGCTGACACAATTTAAAGGTGTAATCTACTTCTGGGAATATTTCACGTTTAGAATATATAAAATCTGACAGCATTACAAAGCTTCAGAATGGCAGAATGTAGAAAAGAAAAAAAGCGGAAAAATTATCGGTACATATGCATGTTATATTTGAACATACATACTTTATATGTTGACATTATTTTTAGCAAATTTGTATAGCTAAATTTGATTTAGTTCCAAAATAACAAGCTAGGTCTGACTGCTAACAGAAGCCTGTTCAAGACTTAACATAGCATTTTGCATTGCAAAAAGACACATCAGCACTCTTGAGACTGTAAATAACAACTGGAAAGGGCCAGGAGGAAAAACTCAGAACTCAACAATATGCTTTAAATATACATGTACAATAGTCAGACAGAGTTCAAGATGCAATTTTTTCTTGAATACAGCTATAGGTCTCTGCTGCTTTACATTAAATTTTATCCCAAGGCACAAAGTGAAACAGAACAAAAGGAACAGGCATATAAATGCATAACAGTGGTGTCATTAAGTAGCACTTTCCCTGTCACTTCTAAACACTATTTATGATAATCCTATACACATTTAATATTGCTCTACTTGTGGGTTTGGCTGATTTGGGGTTTTGTGCGTGTGTGTGATTTTCTGTGTTTGGGGGGGTTTTGTTTGTTAGTTTGGGGTTTTTTGTTTGTTAGTTTGGGGTTTTTTGTTTGTTTGTTGATTTGGTGTGTTTTTGTTGGTTGGTTTGTTGGTTGTGGTTTTTTGCAGATTTTTGTGGGTTCATTGTTTGTTTTTTGTTTGTTTTTTTTTTTCTTTCCTGGTTGATTGGTCTTGATGGGGAGGTGTTCGGAGGTTTTCTGTTTTGATCATGTTATTTTTTTGCAGGGGAATCAGTCAGTTACATCAAAGCCAGAATACAGTCTTGATGCAATAATGGGAATTGGAGAATTAATGTATTTCATCTATATGTAGAAAAAAGAAAAAAGAAAAAAGAAAAAAAGAAAAAAGAAAAAAGAAAAAAGAAAAAAGAAAAAAGAAAAAAAAAGAAAAAAGAAAAAAGAAAAAAAGAAAAAAGAAAAAAGAAAAAAAAAAGAAAAAAGAAAAAAGAAAAAAGAAAAAAGAAAAAAGAAAAAAAGAAAAAAGAAAAAAGAAAAAAGAAAAAAGAAAAAAAGAAAAAAGTTTTTCCCAGGTTTTAGGGACAGGATTATTCTTTGTATCATAAGATGCTTGCATGCATACAATTATTCATGACAGATAATTTTAAAATTTCCTGGCAAAATCTGCTTTTCTAATTCAACAGAATTATGAATTATGTCCCAAAATTATACAGAATGGTTAATGTTAGTGTTGGAGGGGATCTTGGGAAGTGTGTTCATCTTGTCAAACAGGGATACCTAGACCCTGGTACCCAGGAATATGTGTAGGTAGTTTTTTAGTATGGTTGAATATGGAGACTCTGCAATCTCTGTCAGTTACTTCTAGTGCAGACACCCTTACAGCAAACAAGAGTTTCCTGATGGTCATACAGAATCTTGTGTTCCCATGTGTTCCCATTATCTCTTGTCCTATCCCTGAGCACCACTGCAAAGAGCCTGACCTTTCTCTCTTCACGCACCCCTTCCCAGGTATTTACTTCCATTGACAATACACCCCTGAGGCTTCTGTTACCTAGACTAAATAGTAGTGCTCTTTGAGTCTTTNTCCCCATGATCATCCTTTTGATTCTTCATTGAACTTTCTTAAGTAGGATCCAATAGGAAGAGCCCAGACCTGCTGGATGCAGCACTCCAGGTGTTGAATAAAGGGAAAGTACCAGACCTCCCTCAGACCTGTTGAAAATACTTCTTCTACTGTAGCTGAGGATATANGTTGGATTATATTTTTTTTTTTTTTTTTTTTTTTTTTTTTTTTTTTTTTTTGACAAGGGCATGTGGCCAGTTCATGTTCAACCTGATATTCTCCAGAATCTCACTTTTCTTTGCAGCTGCTTTCCACCTGGCAGCTGTCTCTTCTCTGTAGAGACAAAGAAACATTAATCTTTGTGTGAAGTGAATTTGGGAAACATGGAACAAAGGTACCTATCATATAATCCATATTACTGAGCTCAGTTCCATGAACAACTGAGTAACATTAGTCTCATACAAATGCACACAGTGTGTAGTTCTGGTTACTGATTTGGATGATAGAAAAGAATATGTGTCCACTATACATATATCTATATTTCTATATATATCTACATATGTCTATCTACACCTGTAACTCTGCCTATATTTATATCTATATCTATATCTATCTATATCCATCTATATCTACATATCAACTGTATCTATCTCTAACTCTATCTATCTATCTATCTATCTATCTCTCTGTCTATATAGGTAATTTGCATTGAAAGTAGTTGCAAGGATTTAGAGAGAAATATTGCAGTTGAAACTGATCTTAGGAAATTTCCAAAACTTTTTGAAATCACTTACATGAAACAGCAAAGACAAGTGAAAAATGCTACACACATAAAAGAAAAATCAAATGCAAAAGGTTGAGCTTTAACATTTCTTTGGAAAATGCACTGTAGAGGTTGGAGGATGCAGAGTCCAGAATACTGGACTACTAATGTGAACATTCTGTCAAAATTTTGGACCATAATATGGGGAGATCTTTGTAAGCTGAATGATTTTCCTTTGCTGTAACATCTGACAGGAAGTCAAATGTCAAACACCATGATTTATGTTAACACAAGCCTTTTGCTACTTTATGTTTTCTTGAGGAGCAAAAGGATAAAGTGTGAAAAAACCAGCTGGATTATTACTGTTACTGAATATTGAACAGCTGGAGAAACAGCTATGGAAGAAAAGGAGAAAAGGAAATGAAAGAAAAAGTAGAGGTAATGCTTACGCAAGCTGCCAATTCACCCAGCATACAGATTCCAATTCATGTGGCTGATTTGCAAAACTGTTATGGCCATAAATCATGTGATATTAAAATCCAGCAAGTGGAATCCTGCAGACATAATGCAGTACATAATAATGGTCCTGCAGACCAATGCAGAAATAATAACTGCCAAAAAAATTTGATTTCAGTAGGTTCTTATCAATAACAAACATTCCTAATAGAAAGGGGAGCACAGCAATCAATATTAACGCGTCAGGATGCAAAGAAGCTGGGTGTATGACTCAGATGGCAAAGAGTTAAAACCCTGTAGTAAACAGATCAAGTGTTATCTGTGAAGCTGCCAAGGTTAATTTATGGCCCCTAAGTGGGAAGCAGATGACAGCTACTTGCCTTGCAATTAAAGATCGCAATGAAAATATTTTGGATTTCAGTGATCTGAACTATCGAACTTGGTGCCTGCTGGATGGCAGTGTGTGATCATTTTGTTCGAATGTTAACCCAAACCCTAAAAGAAATCCAGAGACTGCAGTGCTCTCACTCTCCTCAGTGCCTGCCATGTCTCTTTCAAGAATTGTTAGATTAGCATAGAGCTGGATTTTTGCTGTGGCTCAAGTTGGAATTTCTGAAGTTCTAGTCAATTCAACTCCACTGAAAGCAGCGGTACCCAATAATGCAAAACTACCAGCCACAGTGTGAGCATATAGGTGCTTGAGTATTGATGGCATAGTGAAAGATTTTGAGGGAAGAGTTGTCATCACTCACTCACACCTTTCTTCTTTTTTTCTGTCTACCAGGTGAAAAGTTGAAGATCAGTGAATATGAACTTATATGGTATTTTGAAAGACCTCTACAACAGGTCTTACCCTGCATTATTTAATTTACACAACCTTCCCTTTTCAAAAAACATCCTTAGATTTATTAATAATCTTAAGTATTATTTCCTTGTAACACAACGAGAAAGTTCCAGCTTCAAATCCACTTAGAGAAGCAAGGATATACTTCATTTTTATGCTAACAGTTAAAAAGAGGAAAGAGAAACCCAAAAAACAAAAACCAAACAAACCAAAACTGTCACTGTGAACAAATAATCATATCAAGATTCATGAAAGAAGACGACAGCTTTTTTTCTTCTTAGTAAAAATGCTTCCACATGTGAAATTGTATAAGAGAATATCATTCAGTCAAAGAGTGAAAATTGTAGGGTTTTTTGCTTTTTGAGGTAGAGCAGTAGTCAGCTAAGCTAAAATGACTATTAATGAGTATAAACAATCTTAGAACAGAGATGTCAAATAGTTTCTCATTTTTGAATATTTTTTAGCCCAAACCAAAATGAATGTCTTGTTACAAAAAAAAGGTTGGTTAAAATTTCTGACACTTATTTCTACCAGAAATCTACATTAATACTTAGCACCGTGAGACACAGACAGAAAAAAAAATCTGAAAAAAAAAATAATCCTGTCATATTTTGTGATCCAAATTTACCACCATCTGTGTACAAAGATGTTCATTATTGAAGGACTGAAAAAAGAGAAGACAACAGCTTGAAGAAAACCTTATGTTTGTTGGTTTTTTTCTATTATTAAGAAATTACAGACTACATCATTAAAAGGTGAGAGAATCAAACAATTTTTCTACATGATATGAAGTAAGTAGACTTCTGGTTACACAACACCTGAATAGTGCTTCTAGAAAACATAAGCATTGCTGGGTGAGTAATGGTAGGTTGATCAACATCAACAGCTTAGTTTACAGCTAGTCATGTAAGGCAGGAATCCTGTCATCCTGTGTGATTTGACAAAGGACAGCAATGTATGTGAATTTCATCATTAATAATTTTTTCATTGCTGACAGATGTATTTCAAGACAGTCTTTTCTACATCCACCTTTCCATTTTTCCCCTCTCCTTTCCTTATGGCATGCAAGATTGAGGATGGATTTTTAAGGTGAATTTGCTCAAGAGCTCCCCAAAACCCCCAAATCCAAAATTATATGAATAATTTCTAGATTACAGAAGTTTTATTAAATAATCAGTATCTGAAGTTTAAAGAAATGTTACATCAGCTGCTTTTTCTGGATTTTTTTTATTTTAAAATACTTTTCTTTTTTAAAAAATATTAAAAAATATTCTCCCAACTTAATAAATTCTGTATTTTCACAGGTTTTATTCTACTTTGCTAGGGGATTGAAAAAAAGAAAAATTGAAAGCCTCATATTTTGAAATACATCACAAATATTGTAGAAACCTGTAGTAGTAACTCAGTGATTTGATTAAATTCAGTTTATTCAATTACTCTAGCGTACAGTTATACTCCCACTCCAGCGCACCAATAAGCAGCATAACATTAGAGCAGGCAAACCGTGCCACTCAAAGTTAATGGCTCTTCAGCATTACAATTACATTTATGACATTTTGCCTAGCTGGGGCTTCTGTTACACACTTAACTGAATGCAAGATTTCCCTTTAGGTCATAACTTACCACACACTATAGTCTCAGAATATGAAACTTTTTCTTCTTTACATTTTTAAATCATTGCTTAAAGACCCATTCAAGTCAGAAGAAAAGTTTTCAAGAGGTTCACTGGGTTGTGCCTGTGCTTCTCATATATGGGATGTCATTATAAGAGGTATGGGACACACTTTGGGATGTGTAGTGGTTTGAAAGGAAAACAAGTGAGACTCCAAGTCAGAAATACAATTTAATAGGAAGAAAAGAAGAAAAAAAAAAGGTAAAATAAAATAAATGCAAAGAGATACAAAAGACCACTGACAGAGTCAGACTACAACCTGATCAGGGTGATGGAAGCAGTCCAGATGAGGTGGTTTTCCTGAAGCAGTGATCCCGTAGAAAGATCTGGTAGCTCAAGTCCTCTGGAAATCCAGTGGGTAAGCCCCCACGTACTGTCCCAAACCCTGAGCTTATATCCATGCTGGAATGCTTGGTTCTTCCCTCTGGGCGGAGCATCTTACAATGAGATGATGAGTCATGCAGGCAGTTCGTGATGGTTCATTAAACAGAGATAACTCCAGAGGGCGTTATCTATGAGTCATGGCAAGGCATCTGATGGGCCATTAGCAGAAGCTTAGCCCTGAGGGTAGAGGTCCGGAAAGAGCACTGGTCCAACAATTGGATTCACAGTTCGTTAGGATGGTGATAGAATACTTTGTACACACCCTACATTACAACCCAGGACAGGATGCCATGGAGAAGGGATTTTTTGATTGTACAGGGCTTATTATGGGAAGATTTGTGGATGAGACGAAAGGGGGGAGGAGAAGAATCGAGACCATTTAGGGAGAAACAGGCACAGAAAAATAGAGGGCTAAAGAGATAAATGGGGTTATTTAAAATTAAAATACCGAGATCCAGGGACAGCTAGAATGTGTGCACCCATGTCATGGTTTATTTGTTATTGAGGCTGTTCTTTGTCTCCCAGAAACTTGTTTTGTCACATCCAATGCCACATAACTAAGCATGTTTTAAAAGTTACCATTTTGTATTTTTTAGTTTCATTCTCTGATTTCCTCTTGCATGTTAATCTTTGAATTTCCTTTGAAAACTTGATCCTCATTTTTCATAAGTCTGAATATTTGGATATGATATGTTGTCATAAAATGACATATAAAGGGTAAAATACTAGTCACATAAACAGCTTTCATTGCTGAGTGAGAATATCTTCTGGATCTTTAAAAATTCAGTGATGGATTGTGCGATCATTAAACCTGCAGCTGTCATAGGAAATATATTTATTTAACAAAATAAAGCAGTTCTAATGATCAGGATAGTTTCTAAAGAATAGGAAAGTCAAAAAACATAGATATGAGCCTCTATCAGGAGATCTAAAAATTATTATGCTCCAGGCCAAAAATGTTTCAAATATATATGTTAATTATAATAATGGCATAATATATTAGCCTGTGTATATGAACCCTAAAATGGGGCTACCTCACCTGGGCATTCAGAAAACATTTGCATTTCTGTCCATTTTAGGACACTGTTCAGGGCTACATCATCTTACTGTTGCTTAATAGTTATAGCTGCATGTTAATTCCTCATTTTCCTTGAACAGAATAGTGAAAGAGAAATGTCAAATTAAAATGAATCCTTGAGACAGAAAGTGAGAGGTATGGACAATACTGCTTGAGGTATACTGAAGCCATGATATTACATTAAAAACTGTTAATGTTATCCTACTATTTACTCAAACCACAAAGCATCGTTACTATATCATCTCCCTTACATCACAGATGAAATTAAGCAAAGTATACAGTCTTGGTAAAAGTCCTAGAAAACTGACATTGAGCTGATTGTTATGAGAAAGTAAATCTAAATAATTAAACAGCAGACAGTGAAGGAATGTCAAATGGGTCCCTCAGATCTTTGTCTTCTATCTGAAAAATGTCCTGTAGCACCTAATAGTTTCATAACTATTTTGATGGCTGAACATAGTGTGTGCTAATAAAATTTACAGGTGCCACCAGGAACAGATGAACTGGAAGAACATAGATGTAGAAGCAGTCAAAGTGGATGTCAAAATTGGATCAATAAGAGAAGGCAGAGAAAGTGCTCTGAAAACATCCCTTATAAGTAGATAAAAAGTGTTTTTCTTAAGAAGAAATGCTAACATGCACAAACATGGAAAGGATTCTTACTAGAAAAGTTTCTGTATTGTAGACCTAAATCTGGGTCTTATTGTGAAGCAGAAATTCAGCAATGGTGACATAAAGTTGCAAAATAGCTGGAGCTGGGACAAAACCAAGGCGTACTTAATCAGCAGCAGTGTTGTGTATGCATCAGTTCAGTCTCTCTTTAGGTAGATACTGTCTCAGCTGTTCTGAAGGGAAATTGCAATGTAGTCAATACTGCACTACAAATAGTACATTTCTATACATAATGAAATAGCAAATTAAAGATTTAACTTCAACAAAAATCCAAGTGAACATCAGAGACAGCTCCTATAAACTTCATCACCGAACCTAACTGTCCATTTATATATTGGATGGAGTTAGATTAACACACTCACATTCTGTAATATTAGCACACTCATATTCTGTAATACATTTCTCAAGGTTTCATTTTCAACATTAGCTGAAAGAAATGTTTCATTTTATCATGGGAATAACACAGTGTTGCATTTATGTCTAAAGTCAGTCTCTAAGTTATCAAACCCACTTCTTCAGGAAAAAGTACATTCCTTTTGCTTTTAACATGTTTAAAGTATTGCAATTTTAAATTTTGATAAAATTTCCACACTTATTTTTTTTCAATCTAGCAGATGGAGAACAAAAATACAACAGACCTGGATCTAAAACCCCTTCAACTGTATGCACAACCCTTCCTCATAGAAATGAGTGGACTGAACTGGACATGAATGAATGTGATGATTGGTGTCATTCATCCACCTGTCATTGTGCAAAGCATTTCGCAATATCCTTGTTTTTAAACTGGAGAGGAATGTGTCAGAAAGGTGGACCACTCAATGGATAAGGAATTGGCTGACTGGTCACACTCAAAGGGTTGTGGTCAATGGCTCATTGTCAAGTGGAGACCAGAGATGAGTGGTGTTCCTTGGAGGCAGTATTAGGACTGACATTCTTAAACTTCTTCATTGGCAACATGGGCAAAGGGAATGACAAAAATCTCATCAAGTTTGCCAAAAACATTAAGCTGTGTGGTGCAGCCCACTTGCTGGAACAAAGGGATGCCATCCAGAAGGATCCTGATAGGCTTGAGGCTTGGGACCCTGCATACCTCATAAAGGTCAACAAAGTGAACTGCAAGTCCTACACCTGGGTCCAGGCAACCCCAGAATAAATGCAGGTTGAGTTGAAAATGGACTGAGATCAGCCTTGGGGAGAAGTACTTGGGGGTGTTGGTAGATGACATGATCTGTCAATGGGTGCTCAAAACCCAGAAAGCCACTGGGATCCTGGGCTGCATCCAAAGCAACTTGGCCAGTGGGGTGAAGAAGGGAATTCTGCCCCTCTGCTTTGGCCTCGTGAGATCCCATCCAAAGTGCTGCATCCATCTGTGGGGTCCTCAGCACAGGAAGGAGATCAAACTCTTGGAATGAGTCCAGATGAGGATCACAAAGATGATCAGAGGGTTGAAGCCCCTCTCTTGTGGTGACAGGCTGAGGGACCTGGGGCTGTTTAGCTTGGAGAGGAGGTAACTCTGTGGAGACCTTATTGTAGCCTTCCCCTACTTAAACAGGGCCTAGAGAGACTACTTACAAGGGCATGTAATTATACAACATGGGGCAATAACTTTAAAATGAAAAAGAATCGGTTTAGATTAGATATTAGGGAGAAACTCTTTATTGGGCAGGTAGTGAGGCACTGGAACATGTTGCTTGGAGAAGTGGATATCCCATCCCTAGAAGTGTTCAAAGCCTGGTAGGAGGGGACTTTGGGCAACCTGGTCTAGTGAAAGGTGCTCCTGCAAGGGGGATGGGGATGATCTTTAAGGTCCCTCCCAACCCCAGATATTCTATGATTCTGTTAATTAATTCTGGCTGTGATTACATTGAATCACTCAGACAAAGTGTGTAGTGTAAGACTTTCTTGATAAAGAAAACCTGCACTTGACTTAGAAATAATAACAATTATTGGACCTTATCAATGTAAGTTTATATTTTGCTCAGGTAAGCATGATTATATTGTTTAATTGACTTCCAAAGAGTTCAAACTACTTGATTTTTGTGGTTGAATGAATATCTGTTACCATTTCAAAGCTTCTATTGAATAAAAGATGACAGTTCAAACAAAAAAAAAAAGAATTAATTGAAGAAGAATAAATTAATAAACATTCTTATTTTATCTTAAAATACTCATTCTAAAAAGATTTGAGAAACATGTTCTCTTACTGCCAGCTGAAGCCAACATTGCTTTAACACATTTTTAAAAAATTATATTGGCCCTTATGCCTAGAACTTTCAAAGAAGTTTAAGAGACTTCAAGGGGGTTTGGTAAGTTGTCAAATCTGTTTGAGAGGATACCACCAGATTCCAATAATTTCTGACAGATTTCTATGGACTCTATCAAAAATATGATTGTTATATTTACTTATTTATTTTGGAAAAAATTGCTATATAGCCCATACATAAACTATGCAGCCTATGCATAGACAATGTAAAAAAAATCAGAGCAACAGAAACCAAACCAAATCAAGAAAAATCTCACTCCCTTCTCGCCCCCCAAAAATACCCCAAAGATCCCAAAAAGCAATGAAACAAAAGCCAAAACTCTGGGGGAGAGAACTAATTGCCTGTGATAAAAGAAAAAAAAACCAAAAGCTCAAGTGATACGTGCATTTAGTAAGACTGAATTAAATATTTATGATGGAATCAACACACTTTAAAAAAAAAGTGATTACCTGAGTTGGATGGCATAGCTTTCCTGGCACAAACCACATTTGATCAGCCTGCAGGCAATTTTAATAGTAATTTAAAAGTACTCAGAACTCATCATTTTATGTCAGGCACTCATTTGAAGACATTACCTAAAATGATATGAAGTTCTTATATCCTCATCTCAAAATACATTAGTGATTTCTGCTTAAGCATTTATAGTGGCAGACTTCTCCAATTTGTAAAATACTGAGATGAGATGAATACAACTTATCCAAAGCCCTTTTCTGTTAAGGGTTACTTTTCTATTTACCCTCGGGATATGAAAATATATTTTTCCATTTAATAAATAGGTTAATCATAATTTTGCTTCCTTTCAACAGTGAACTAAATTGCTATAATAAAGAGTGATACATGAAAATTGTGCAAAAAAGTACAATAAAGATAGCGGACAAAGTGTTTCTGAAATATCTCTTTGGATATTTTTAAATTAAATAAATGAACATTTCATGTTTTACTAATAAAGCTTACTATCTGCTCTAAGTCAACAGAGTCTCAGGAGTAAAAAGCAAACAACATACGGGGCTGAGAGTTGAGTCAAAATAATCAATATGATATTGAAAAGAATTTAGAAAAGCAAATCAGTCACATCTCTTCCAGAATTTGGTATGTGCAGTCATACTCTAGGACTCACAGGAACCTGAAAAACGATTTAATTTTTATTTTTTCATAATGACCTATCCTGAATGTGACTGTGCTAGTCCTGCTTTCCTGGTCTGAAGTAAGGCTTACTGAGAAAGCAAAGCAATTCACGCTTACACATAGGAGCAGTTAGCTCATTGCAGTGTTGTTATTTTACTCTCATTTTTATAGGTGCTTTCATACATAATACCGTTGCAGTATTTTGATCACAAGAGATTATCAAAGCCAGCTTTGAATCCAAATCTCTTTCATACTGCCATATATTGTTCATATTCTTTTCTCTTTTTGTTTCTTATTCCGTTCTTTTTCTGTTTCTGAGTAGCCTGACAAGCCACTTGATTAAAGCTGCATTACATTCTATATAATAATATTAAGAGGAGCAGTTAGAGGAATGGAAATAAAAATGACCAAGAAATAGTACAAGTTACCAGAGAGAAGCTGTAAAGATAGAAATTGTTGGTATCTAGTTAACGTTATCAAACCAGAGGAACTTTTGTCCTTACTGGAAGCATTCCTCACACTCCCGCCCTTTCATTCTTTACTCCTGCAAATGCTTTCAAGACTTTTTTTGAAAAGCCATTATTTTAAAAGAACCCATAAGAACATGTAATTCCTATATAATTTTTTTAAAATTGCTCTTTTCTAAAATAATGACAATTTTTCAGATTGCTAGTTTACACAATAAGGAAATGCCTCAGATATACTTCCAAGAAGGTAATACAGTAGAAATGGGTAATTTATTGCATACTTTGGATGGAGTATATTGCTAGCAAAAACAGAAGTGCTCAGATTAATACTTAAAAAGAAAAAAACAAAAACAAAAAAAAAGCATAGTATCAGACTTCTGAGTGTTGTTGGGGAAGAAACCACGACATTGTATTTCAAAGCTTTCCAAGACTTCCTGAGATATTCAGTATGATAGTGACCTAACACTTTTGTATTGAAGAGTAATAACAAAACATTCTGAGAGGGGTAAAAGGACAAACGAGTCGTGAGACGGTGAATCAATCAAAAAGAGTTCCATTGATTCCAGTGAGAGGTTTTGGAGATTTGTAATGACTACAGTATTAGCATGTATCAAATATAACATTGACTTGGTATTACTTTTTCAATATTCATTTGTAATTTGCTGAACTAGTGTCGCCCTGATTCTTTAGCCTTCTGATGACTGTTTACATATTTCTAGTGGAGTCAGCCTTTAAGGTAACAGGGCTGGTTGGTGACTAGCCTTTTGCAAAAATGGTATTCTTTATCTCCAGGCTTTAAGCTTTGGTCTTGGACCATTTGCAAGCCTTCCTGGAGAGAAGGACGATTTCTGTTTCTGGTCATGATTTTAGGCGTTTGTTTTATTATGGGAAATGCAATGGGTTTTTCCCTGAAGCCTGGAGAGTCCTTTCACAGGACGAGTGGAGCCAATTCGGCTTCCA
>VXBN01003442.1:201983-235947 GCA_013397395.1 Sinosuthora webbiana | reverse complement strand
TGAGTCTCTTAGCTCTTCGATTTTGCACACATTGAGGACGTATCACGCTTCTCGCCATCACTTCGGAGGAGGACAGAGCTGCTGCCGTCCCCTGGGGAGCCGCAAAATCCTCTCCCAGCCCGGAGTGAGCAGACACATCTCCGTGCCCCTTTCCTCAGCCAAGTGAAGCGAGCCCGGGCCCCGCGCCGCAGCTGAGGGCCCCACTCATACAGCTAAACCCCCCCACGCCAAAGACGTGCCCGCCGCCCGCGCGGCAGTGCACCGAGAAAAGGGGATATGAAAACGGGGGGGTGGTGAGGGGAATGATGCTCCAAGCTGTGTACCCCCTTATGGCAAAAAGGGGTCCCCCAAGGACTGGACTCGCTCCCCTGAGCTCTTGACCATGTGGTGAAGCTGGAGGGGTGCATGGATTGGGGGGGTGGTCTTGGTCCCCTCTGAGGGGGCGGTGGAGGAGGGAGCTTTCACAAGTGCAATGGGGAGCAGGGAGCTAGCAGGATTTTAATGGAAAAAAAAAAAAAAAAAAGGAAGTGAAACACCAATAAAATCCTCCTGATCCCTTGCTGAGCATCTGGGAGAGCTGTCTCTCCATCTCTCCCTCCACAGCATCCTGCAGGAGCCTTCGCCACCCCCAAGCCCACCCTAACATCACCCCCAAACTTTTAACCACGTGGATACAGGGAATCACCCCCATTGATGTCTTTGTCTCATTCTCCAACAAAAGCAGAATAGCTCTGCTGTTGCCTTTAGAGCTGGAGCCCTGCAGACCCGTGCCCTGCTGTTGCCCGCTGTCCCCAGCTGTCCCCGTGCCTGCTCTGCTCTCCTCCCCATCCTGCCCGAAGTCCTGTTTTGTAAAGACACCTCCTCTTGGCCCTGCCTGGACCCAAGCGCAGTATTTAATACCGTACGTCCTAGTATTCCCACTGTTGACATGCTGTATTTGAATTTTTTATAGATGTATATATATAAAAAAAAAAAAAAAATCAAAAAAAAGTAATAGAGGGGATAAAACTAAGCTCACAGAGACAACGCACACACACGCACACACACACACACACGCACCAGGAGAGACTGTCTTCATTAAATGTTCATTTCATGATGACTGGCGGCTCTGGGTGTTATTTCCCTTCCGTCTGGAGAGGGTGGTTTTGGCTGCCTGTTTCCATGCGTGGTGCTGGCTGAATTGGGGAAGACATGTGAACAGCATTGATGGGGGGATACATACCCTGGAGCCTGCTCTGGCATTTAAGACCATAGCACCATCTTCCCAGAGGGGTGGGAGACCCAAAAGCTGGCCTTCAGGACATCCTGAGAAGGTGCAAGGGGAATGCCCAGCCTGGAGACTCCTGGTGAGGGAAAGGAGATGGTTGTCACCACCCGATATGACACCCATGCTGTGACAGGGAAGTGCCACATCTCCCCATCCACAGGCCCTGGACAGTCACGTGTGTCCCCAGGCTCTGGCTGCACCCTGACATCTCTCAGGCAGTCAGGAGGATGGAAACCTGCCTGTGCCCCACTGCAGCCTGGAGGCTGGAGGTGGCATGTAATCACAATTAATGCACTTCCCATGTCTGATTAATAATTTCATGTTAGGAAAATGTTACTGGCCCAGATGCTCTGAATTAAATTTCTGTCAGGGCAGGGCTCACAGGGACCCAGTGTGGGGACAATGGATGCAGCAAAGTACATTGTTGGAGTCTGTCCCTATGTGCCTTGCTTGTGAGCACCACCTGAAGCAAGGATGCCATCAAGCAATGCCCAGGGGAAAAAGCTCAATTTTTCAGAAAATTACCTCCCTGGTATTTAATTACCTCCCTTATTTATTTATAAGTCTCTGCAGCAGGGAGATGTGTGTGTGGCTGGCCAGCTGGATGGTTGGATGGCTGGCTGGCTGGCTGGCTGGATGCATACATGCAGGGGTGGATGGATGGGTGAGTGGGTGGAAGGAAGGAAGGATGAAGGTGAAGGAGCCACAGCCTTGGCTCTGCAAAGCACCAAGCTGGTCACTTGCTGTGATTTGAACAATGCTGGGTCTTTATTTAGGGAAGAGCTCAGTCAGACCTGTCTCTGCCTCGGCCATGCCGGCGGCAGCGCTGACTTGGTTCACTGGTTAATGTTCCATTACCAGACAACATGCCTCCATCATTTATTAATGTTTCATTAGTGTTAAAAACATCTGGTAATTAATTATGCACTAATTATGGATTCACAGTGCTAAAAGCTGGGGTAATCTACCATAGCAGATGGCTCTTTGGGGCAGGGGGAAGGGACAGCTCTTAGCAGAGATGAAAATATCAGGCCCAGCCCTTGCTAAGGGGAGCCATCCCAGACAGACAGATTGCCTTCATCTCCTCCCAGGATTTCCATAGCTGGTCCAGAGGCACGCTGTCTCAGGTTATTAAGCAGAAGAAACCTGTCCCTCTCAAGCTGTTTCAGGGACCAAGGGAGTGGTGCTTCCACTGCTCCAGCAGCTGTGTGAGAAGCCATCTGAGAGCAGTGGCTTTCACAGAGAGGCATAATCCAGCACCTGGAGTTGGTACTCGGCTTTCCGCCAGCTCCGGGATGCCGTTTGTCAGCCCCTCCGTGGTGCCTAGCCATGTTAAGCAGCAGTCCATAAAGCAAGGGGTGTCGTAAAAACCCACTCACTAAGTGCCCCAGGAATATTATGTACAGATGTGCAGAGATGTTTCAAACTGGGGAAGGTCCCAGGGGAGCATCCCTGCCAAGCAGAAAATCCATCCACTTAGCAGTATAAATCCATACAGGAAGAAAGAAGGAATTACAATGCTCAGAGCGACCTGTGCATCACATAACCTGAAATCCAATACATCACCCGGGCGCAATGGGTCCCTGCATCTTCCCAGCACATATGTGGCAGTAAATCCCACCTTAGGTGTTGCTTTGGGCTGTTGCTGAAGTGAGAGCAGCCTTGCATGGAGCTCCCCAAGCTCTGCAAGAGGGATCAGAAGTGTGACTGGAAAGCAGGAGCTATTTCCTGGACTCGAAGTCTCAGAGGAAGCAGAAACCCCCCATGTTTGTGCAAGGGGTTGAACAGTGGAATGGGACCAAATGACTGCACCTCCTGCATCCTTCCCATAGGCAGGTGCTAGCAGAGACCTCGTTCTCCCTGATCCAATAGTCAGAAAATTGTGGGAGCTACCTGCTCCCACACCAGCCTCCCAGGAGTCTGGATTTCCTAGGGGATAACAACCAGCTTATTCATCACAAATTAGGCTGACAGGAATGCTTGTGTTGTGTAGCTTGTGATGGGGTGACATGCTTTGGTGGATGAAGGAGGAGCAGTGGGTACTGTGCTGTGCGTTTCAGCTCTGGCAGAGCTTCAGTCTGGCACAGTCACAGGTGAGAATGGGGGATGAAAGCAGGCTCAGCTGCTGAGAAAGCACACCCAGAGCTGCACTGCCAGACCCGAGCTGAAAGCTTGCTGGCCTGGGTGGAAATGCCAGGTGGGATCTTTTGAGCCAGTTGCCAGAGGGGAGCTGCTGCTTATTTGCACAGGGGTGGGCCTGGTCCACCAGGGGCAGATACTCTCCTCCATCACAACAAAAGGGAGAAGTGTCAGGTGGAGGTGAAAGCAGCAGGAGCTGGTGGAAAGGCGGTCCCTGGGATGAAAGTGTGGAGAGCAGCATCTGTGAGGGATGAGATTTTTAAACAGTCATCTCGACTTGGAGAAGCCCAGACTCTCCCAGTCCTCAGCTTGCAGTAGTGTCAAGTCCAGGAAATAAAAGAGCCCAGCCCAAAGCACAGGGTATTGATTCAGAAAGAGGTTATGTCTCCTGTACAGAGCTTATGTCTCCTGTACACTGTATGCATTTGGCAGATTATAGCCTTTCTCCCAGGGCTTTCTTTCCAGTGGCAGGAGGGGTAGCTCAGGCAACAAAGTCCTACCAAGAGGACAATCTCTTCTCTGACATCTTTGGTACAGGAATGAGCCCAGGAGCTTTGAATTAATCAGCCACCACCACACAGAGAAGCAGATGGAGCTGCAGGTGCAGACCCTGGAGGTAAAAACAGCCTTGACCACCCTCACAATACTGTAGGGCAGAGGTTTGTAGCAACAAGAGGTGACAGATGGTCACAAAAGATCACAAATAACAGTCTTGGACCATCTTATTTGTTGGTGGCTCCAGACAAGGACTTAATTCACCTTCAAAAGATACTGCCTGTTCTTTGAAAAGCGTCCAAGCAGTGATACTCTTCTTCCTTGTGTCCAAGGAAGGCTGACTGGTTCAATGTCTGGCCTGGCATGGTGTCCCTGGTTCCCAGACACTTCTGCCTGCAGCCTGATGCCCTCCTTCCCCACTAGATCAACCCTGAAACCTCCTCACTGCCCAAATGGGTAGCTCCCACCACTGTTTTCCCATCTCCCACCACTGCCCCAGTGCTACAACCTCCCTGCTCACCTCCAGTTTGCCCCAGCCCCCTCCCTGATCTGGCCAGGGTGATCCACATGGATTATGTGCTCACAGCATCCCAAACCTCCCTACAGACAGACACGGCAGCCAAGCACAGCCCACCCAGCTCAGCTGCAGCGTGGAGACCAGACCACACCAGGGTCCTCTAATAAGCAATTGACTCTTTTTTTCCTCCCTTTCAAGAAAAAGCCAAGCATTAATTTGGCTTCTGCCACTCTGTTTATCTAATAGCATCGCTGATTGATTGTCTTATTTATAACCTAGATCCGGTGTCTGGGCTGCTTGCGGAGATGGAGTGATTGATGGAAAGAAGACAGCCAGAAAGGGACTTAATGGAGCCATGTGGCTGAGCAGCAGAGTAGTGGCTTAGGCATGAAATGAAAAGTGTCTCCCACAAGTCTGGGCTCCTCTCCTTTCCTGCGTGGTTCCCAGGGAAGCTGCTAAGTGCTGGGAGAGAGCAGCATGCTCCCTACACACTGCCAAAAGCAATCAGGGACCATACTCAGGTCTCCTCCAGCAGCCTGGCCAAAGGGACACAGCCAACAGGGACTTGGACTGCTTCCTGAGAAGGCGTCATACAGTCTCTGGGAAGGTTTCCCCCTTCCAGGATGGAAGGGATGGTTGAAAGGTGTGAGGCAGCCTGAGCCCTGCCCAGCCACCAGCCTGCTGTCAGGATGCCTGTCCTGCCAGCTGGAAATCAGGTCCCTGCACAAACACATGGTGCAGAGAGAAGCCTTTCCCAAAGTGCCCTCCTGCAGGCTGGGAGCGTCTTCCAGAGGAAGTTTTGTCCAAAGCTGGACTGAGATAATTCTGCATCCCCAGGGAGTTTCTCTGTTTCTTACACCCAGTGGCCACAAACCCCATCAGCTCACATGTGAATTACCCCATGGAGACAAACACTGCCATAAAGCACCAACAAATGGGGAAGGAGATGCAGTCCCAGGAGGTGACATGCCATCATTCAGGGTCATGCTGTGGATGTGTGACAGCCTGGATATGTCCCAAACCTCCAGCCTGCAAATTCACCCCAGAGTAGTCTGTCCCCAGCTGCAGGATCAAGTGGTGGTCAGGATATGGCTGACAACTCCAAGTCCCCAGGAAGGCATTTGGCTTTGATCTGAGCCAGAAATAAACCCTCATCTTGTCCATAAAGATCAGTTTGGGAAGAAAAAGACAACATACTGGTTCAGTCAAAATATTTCATCGCTGTTTAATGGTCTTTATTTCATGTCTGATTGTAACAGATAATCTAATACGAGCCTCAAGCAAAGCCAAACACAGTTGTTTCATTATGAACGACCCCATCAGCCAGCTTTGACGTGGCCAAACCCCACTCCTTTCCTTTTTTTGTTTTTCTTCCTTTATTTTTTTCCCACATCTGAAATCTGAGGAAAACTAAAGCAACTTCATGAACACTGCTTTTTCAGTGGACTGAAATAAACCATCCAGGAGATAGGTCTCCAGTACTGGACATATTGTTGCTCCCAACACCAGCGCCTGGCAAACACTATCCAATGCCTTATGATAGTTTTATTGCTTCCAGGAGAAAACCCTTCTTGGAAAGTCTGCCTGGACCAGCAGATATGGACAGGTGATGAACACTCCCTTTGGCAGGGATGTCCCCAGTCATGGTGGTCCCTCTGTGGGTGATGCCACTATCACCTCACCATGTGTCCAGGGCTGTGAGGAGAAGGGACCAGGACAGGGCGATCCTTGCAGAATGATGGAAGATGGAGGGGCCCCTGAGCAGTGGGAGCGGAAATGGCCTTTGATGTGGAAGCTCTCCTTTCGCAAACACAATGAGTTGCAGAGAAATTTTATAAACATGGCTATTGTTGCTCCATCCCTTTGGTGGGAACAGATGGTCCGAGTGCTCTGTTTGGCCCCCCTTCCCTCCCCTCACTCCCTATCCCCATTAATAAAGCCCCAGCAAGTCCAGCATCGCTAAGGTTTTCCCAAGGGGGATCAATAAATAAATGTAATAACAACAAAGGGGCCCATGCAGACGAGATTGGGTTACAAAGAGGCCTCGGCCCCCCTCCTCCTTTCCGGGTGAGAGTCACTGCATGCAGGCACTCTGGCCAGTTCGAGGAGAGGTTCCTCCATCCCCACCATCTGTGGGAAGTGGAGATAGGATCTCCCCACTGAAAGAGCCAGGCACCACCCTGCAGTCATGGATGGCAGTGCGTGACCTTGGTGGTCATCTTGCAGCCTTGGCCATGGGACATTGATGGCATATGACTGCCAGATCCCCACCTTTGGAAGTCACCTGAGGTAGCTGTGGGAACAGGTTCAGACACTGACCCTGGATGTGTAGCAGGCAAGTGCTGCCTTCTAAGATTTCCTAGCCAAGAAGTTGCTCCGCATCCTTTCCCAGCAGGATCCCATCCAAGATAGTACACTTGGGAGCAGGCATCATGGCTTCACCTGGGCTCACCTTTTGCTTTGCTCTTGCCTGACAAAAGACCAGGCAATTTTCTGAACAGCTGGAAAACACTGGTGACTCTGACATACTCCTTAATGGTGTAGTGAGGTTTAATGCAGGTTAGCTGGGATTAAAGCAGGGCAGAGCAGTGTGCAGATTTCCTGTGGAAATCACCAGCATGCACCAACTGCTGCCCATAAGACTGCAGGGCAGGGGAGCAGCTTCTCCAGGAACATCAGTAGGGTTTGGAAGTGGCCACAGCATCTCACCAGACTGAATGGTGCAGCAGTCACATGGAGGCACTCCATCGAGGGGTCTCTCCATTGCAGAAGGAGGAGACCAGCTCCACAAAGCTTTGCAGGAACTCATCTACTGAGGAAGGGCCCAAGGCTGGAGTAACCCAATGGGCAAGGCCCAGAGAGGACTTTGGTGATGTGGAAGAGGGACTGAGCAGATAGATGCTTTGATCCAAGAGCCGACACCGAGTGAGCCCTGTTAGCTGCCATTGTCCAACCTCCTCCCCCAGCTGGTCCCTGCCACTCAGAGGTGATGGGATGCTGGTTTTATCTGTGCAGGACTCCTGCAGCTGGGGGTCTGTGAGATGAAACGTGTTTCACACACGCACTTGCATGCACTGCCACCTCCCCTCTGAGCTGCCCTGGGAGTCCCTGCCTCCACCCGACCCCTTGCTCATAAAAAACTTAAAACTCTAGATATCATCTCTCACAAACATGGATTTGAGGCCTCGTCAGACACCAGACATGTCCCACAATCTGCACTGGCTCCAGACAGCTGGAGGGGTTTGCTGGAGGACCCGAATGACTTCATGCCGCCTCCCACGTACCGGGGGTTACCCAAAGTGCTTGGTGTGGGGAGAGGAGCTGGGGACCAGGAGCACACAGCCCCATCCTCACCATGCTGCCACCATGCCATGCCCTGTATCCAACAGGCTGGGTGCTGGCCTAGGGAACAACTGATAGAAAAACTCTCCCAGGGTGCAGAGGCTCTCCCTGTGGGCGCAAGCAAGGCAGCTGGCCTGGGCTCCAGTGCTGGGAGGTTTATGAGGGCTGACCCCTCGCACAGAGCGCCTGGGGCAGGATAAATCCCACTCCGCCTGGGAGTGCAGGTGCATGAGGCTGCCGGGGAGGGGAAAGGACTACAGATGCATGGGGGATCCGGCAAGGGGGAGCTGGGGCTGGCCTCAAGCTGTGTGCTGCTTTGGGTCCATCCAAGCACTGGAAATGGTCCCCTTGCCTGCTCTGGAGCCTGCTGCATTGCTCTGCTGGTGCTCTGGGTAGGGCTGTGCTATGGCGAACCTCAGCAGTGCAGGAAGACTTGCACCACACCAGTAGATGTGCTGCAGGATGTCCAGAGGAGACTCGTGGCACTGTGGGGGTACCCACAGCATCCCCTGGGTACCCAGGTGTTTGGAATGTGGATCAATAGCTTTTTTGCCTCACATTCACCCCTGGTTTAAATCCTGTCCAGGACTTCCTAGATACTGTAATGAAGGCAACAGGAGATCACATACTGGGTCACTATTAGGCCTAATGTCAGCCATGGTGGCATGAAAGATGCTGTGCCAAAGGCCTCAAGAGAGGATACTGGCGATGTCCCCAGCCATGGGGCTCCTGACGTCCCTGCAACACTGGGAGATGCTTGAGGCCTACATTGGAAAAGGTCAACATAGCCCTCAGTTCTACAAGCACCACCCTGGGCAGTGGGTCCTGCTGGGCCTGGGACGTGGGGAACATCACGTGCAGGGCTGACAGTGAGCTTTGCAAGAGCAAAAGGGATTTCAGCTCATAGCCCACTCCCCCTGTTTCATGTAGCACTGATCTGAATCCTTGCCTTAGCAGCCAGGCAGGGGGTTGGGAACCTTTCTCTGAGTGAATTATAATCATCTTTTGGAAAAAAAAAAAAATAACACAAAACAGGTGGCTGAGCTCGAAGGTGGATAAATGCCCATCACAGAGCACCTGACTGAAGCCAAGTGCAAGCTTAACTTTGGACTCTTTGAAGTCAGCACATCCTCATGCTCTCTGGCGGTTTGGGGCTTAAACCCTCCGTGTGTGCCTTCTACCAGTGCTTGGGTAATTTATAGATGTGTGAGGCTTTTTGGAAAACTTTTCTGTGAACCTCTTGCATCAACCCAGTCCAGCTGGTCACATCATGTTTGCCTCTCCTCAACAGCTCAGTAGAAGCCCTGTACAATATGAATCAACCCCAAGAGTAAATTCTAAGACTTGGTATCCCAATCACAGGCCACATTTCTCAGGCATGCCATGCCCTGCTGCATGGCTACCTTACCCTACCTGACAGGCAGCCCATTGACTAACAGACGTGCACACCATTTAATTACAGCACAGTGAATCCACTTAGTGCTGTTTCGTTAGATATCTTGTCTATTGGAGGAGTGTGAGAGGTACTCACTCAGCTCAGCAGCCCAAGTCTCTGGATTTTCAGGCCCTTAATATTCACTCTGATCTGTTCATAAGTTATTCATGGGGAGTGGGAAATGCCTTACAAGAGAACTCACTCCAAACTGCGAGTGCTTCTGAGGCACCTTGCAATCTGCTTGCACAGGGAAAGGAGGGGAAAGTAATGAATAAATTATTGTTTACAAATTATTTACTTGTCTCCGCTAATTTCCACACTGTTTACCTGGCAGCATGCTGAAGTCAGGAACAGTTAGAGAAAACTTCATCTTGGTGTACAAGTGGATGGAAGTTGGGCAGCATGGTGGGAAGGAAGCCAATGCAGCAGAAGAGCAAGGAGCCAGCTTTGGCTGCCAAAATTGGCTATTGAGTGCAGACTTGCTTGGTCTTCACATTCCAGAAGAAATTCTTGTGCAGGGCTGTATTTCTGTCATAACTTCCTAGGATGCATGGAGTCGAGTCCAGGGCCATCCAGGCTGCTGAGGGTTGTATAGTCCTTAAGAGGACTACACTCTGCAGAAGATGAGCAGGCTTTGCTAGTAGTTCACTGTCTATTCCCAGGGAGTAAAGACTTCATGGGGAAAACCAGGAAAAAATCCTTGCTGTGAACTATGCAGCAGAGTAAGAGCTGTCTGAGCTGTTTTGGTATCAACAGTGTAAGGTCTGTGAATGTGGGAATGATGATGCTTACAGCCCATGGCATGTTGCCCCAAAATGTAAATGGGAACTCTGCCTTGGGGCAAAATCACCCCAGCAGATCATTGCTACCTAAGGCAGGCAGCAGAATGAGCCTGTCCTCCTACTTGAAGCCATTTTAGGATTCTCAGTCCCATCTCAAGCTAATTTCCCACTATAAACCAGAGACAGAAAATCACAGTGAAGAGTGATGGGCACCAGCAAAAATAATATGTGTGGGTGTCATTTGGGGAAGAAAAAGGCAATCAGGCTATGTCAGGACAGCAGGACAAGCTGGGAACTGGTCAGTCTCAGCTGGGTTGATGTGTCTTCCAGATTTCCCATGCTTCATTCCCCTCCTTTTGCTCAAGGGTTAATGAATTCCCTTTGGCTGAGCATTCAGATCCTGTATCCTTTCACACTAAATGCTGGAGCATCCTGGGAAACATAGTTATGGAGGGAGGCACAAGATGCTTGCAGGATGGAGGGGGAAATGCCTCCTGAAGCTTGAACCAGGACTGCCACCAACTGCTGGCAAAGCTGAGGTGAGGGCTCAGGGCTTGGATATTGCAATTCCACAGTGTCTGATTAACTCACCCTGCAGGAGAGTGACCCACAGGAGACAGAGTGACACTGTGTATGAGGGACTGATGAGGTTCACAGCAAGGAGAGGTGGAAGTCAAATTAACCAAAGGCTGCTTTCATTAGCCAGCATGAAAACATGTACAAGATGAAATAGAATCACACCAGCAAGCCCTACAAGCAGCCTGTCCCTAGTGCTCACAGCTGCCTATGCCTTGACCAGACCCTGGGGACACACAGCAGTGTCCAAGTCCTCAGGCTGCAGGAGACTGAGCAGTGCTGCAGGTACACCAGGGATGGAGGGAGGATTTGGGATGTTCTCACCTGTAGCATGGAGAGAAAAAGCTGTCTGCAGACTGTGGGACATCTTCGGGATCTTGTCTCCTCCACTCCCCCCCTGGTCTCAGCTACCCCTCACTCCCTCCCACCACCCTTCAAACTCCTCCATGCCCCAACCTGCTTGGCACTGACCCTGCTCCCTGCAGCCTTCCAGCTCATCACTCTCTGTGAGCAGTCTGTAAATCATCCTTGTACACATATCTCCCTTGGCCTTGGGGAGAGGGAATTTATCCCCCTAGCTCAGCTGTCAGAGACCTCCAGATGCCAGAAGTGATCAACATGCTCTTAATTCATTGCAAAGGGTGCAGGGCTCTGGTGAAGGCTCCCATGCCTGCTTCCCTGCCAAACCTTTGGGGCGTGCTTGCACCCCGGACATGGAAACTTTCTAGGAAAATTGCCCTAACTGCTGTGCTCCTGAAAGAGGGCACATGAACCTCAGGAAGCAGAGAGGCAGGAGGGGATTGCAGGCAGGACATGCAGCTTGGGGAGACCCAGACATGCTCCAAGTGATATCTACATGGTGGAGAATCTCCCAGCTCCCTGGAGAGCCCTGAAGCATCCAGACCAACAGACAGCAGTCAGATGATTCAGGATTGCCCTAACCCTCACCAGTCCTTCCTCAAGTCCATCACAGAAGCACGAGCAACATATCCAGATACAAACATCTGGTTGTGCAACCCCTTTTGTCATTGACCTGAGGAAATTGTGCAGCCAAGGAGGCAGGAGGGAGAATCATGTGGAAATGCCTGTAGGTCCCTTGCCCAGTACATGGATCCAGCAGGGATGGACTCACATCTGGGTGAGCTGACTGGGAGCTGGCAGCAGTTCACTCGCTCAGACCAATCTGCTGATCTCTCTCCAAAGCCCCCCAAGAGTCTGGATCTCTGGTGTGAGATGAACACTGAGCAAATACCCCTGTTTTCCTGCCACAATTACCCTCTTTAACTTTTCAACTTATCACCTGCATAGAGGTTTATAAAATTTTAAAGCTAATGGCGTCTCCAGTAATGATACTGCAGATGTACAAGCTGCATCCTGGGATGAATAAATTATAGGAGGCCAAGTAAATCGCAATGGGAAGGACAGCAGCTGCAGAATGGAAACAGATGGCTTTGCCGTGCGCCACAGCTTGGTCTCAGTGCGGGGTATGTTCCCAGGGCTGCCCCTTTCGTGGTGGCCCTGAAGAACATCTGGGCACACCTGAGGCTGCAGATCCCCAGAGCATCAGCAAATGCTGTAGCCAGCATGGGGATCTGTGCAGCTGGTTGAGTGATGCTGTGGGACTGACGCTACAGTGGCAGTCTATGGGTCAGCAGTAGGAGAGTAGGAGACCTGTCTTCCTTCTGCTGCTCACTGGGTTTTCATGCAGGAGGAGCTCACAGCCTCCAGTCAGAACACTTGGCAGCTTTCTTGAGGGGAGCTGGCTTGTGGTTTCACTTACTGCTACATTTCTCCCAGAAAAGCCTTTTCTGCCTCTCTCCACCCCTGCACATGCACATTGAGAGTTTGAAGAGCAGGTGGCTCATCCTACTCCTCTGCCCTTCGGCACAAGGCATGCAGATCTATGATGAGGATACACACTGGATTGTGCATCAGGTGCATGTTCCTGTCCTATTGATGTGACCAAAGGGACCACCACAGATCAGTGCTTGGCTCCTGCACACTGAGGGGCAGCACTGCCCCAGCTGAAGTCCAACAGTGCCGCATTTCCTGAGCTGTGGTTCCAGCAGGGTGACAGGACAGGGCTGTCTCTGTCCCAGACTAAGGACAAGTTAACAGAGCAGCTGTGATTCCCAGCTCAACTGAAGTTGCATATCCCCTGGCTACTTCAGTGGTCACCTTCTCCTGTGGCCAGGTTCACATCTCAAACTCATCCTGACACAGTTAACCCCTGTCAGGGCATTTTCAGGACTCCTCAAAAGCTGCTGCAATCATGGCCTCAGATATTAACAAGCCTGGGCTGACCCTCACTACAGGACTGGGGTCTCAGCCACATATCTGCTGTCGCCTCTGATTTGTTGCTGGAAAAGCTCAGCCCCAGTGACATTGAAGGGATGCAAAGTAAGACACAGCTGGCAGAGGAGCCAGGCACATACAGACAGGCAGTCCCTAAGTCACCCTCTTCCCTGCTTCTCCATGTGAGAACAAGGTCCTCTGGCCCAAAGCATACAGCCCATCTCTGTCATGGAGTAGTGAGGCTGATTAAAAGTGAGGGCTTTGCTCCCACAGCTGCCAATGCCACCAGAGGTTCTCTGACAAAAACACAGATCTTCAGTATGCAACCAGCTAGCATGGCTCCGTCTCTGAGGGGCTCACTGTTCATGCAAACCCACCCCCTACACACATGGGGTCCAACCAGCCTCACCCCTCCTGCATGGTGGCTGCACCACAATACTCCATCCCGCTCTTCACAGGTGTCCCTGGTCTAGGTTGGGAACACACAGGAGGAATTCAGCCTCCTCTGGTCCTGATCACACTGCCATCCTAAAATGCCTTGACAGGCTGGAGATAGGGACCAACGGAGTTTTATGACATTCAGCAAGGAGAAGTGCAAAGTCTTGCACCTGTGGAGCAGCAACACCATGCACTGATGGATGCTGGGGGCCACTCAGATGGAAAGAGCTGGAGTTCCTGGTGCACACCGAGCTGAATATTGGCCAGCAGTATGCTCTTGCTGAAAAAGACATATCCTGGGTTGGATCACAGAAAGTGATGGCGGGTCAAGGGAGAAGATCCCTGTGCTCTACACAGCAGTGGTGAGGACACAGCTGGAGCCCTGTATCCAGTTCTGGAGCCCCAGTAGAAGGGAGATACAGACATACTGGAGAGTCCAACAAAGGGCCACAAGATGATGAAGGGATTGGATCATCTCTCCTGTGATGAAAAGGTAGAGAGGCTTGTCCAGACAGGACAGAAGGCAATGGATACAAACCAGAACATAGGACACACCCTTTTATTGTCCAAGTGACCAGCCACAGGAGTAGACTGACCAAGGGGACTGCAGATTACCATCTTTGGACATACTCAAAGGCTTCCTGGATGTGGTTCTTGCCAACCAACTCTAGCGGGCCCTGGTCAAAAAAAGTTTAGCTCTGGAGGACCCTGCAAACATCTGCCATTCTGGGATTCTGTGAATAACTTTGCAGACATTACAATTTTTGCATTGCATTACAAATTTTACATGCATTACAGCTTTTGAACTGTATTTTTTTGTGTGCCTTCAGGTTGGAGGGCTATACTCAAATACCCAGCCAGGAGAAGTTGGGCACTTCTGGAGATACAGCCAAGCCTAAGGAGAAGGGAGAACACTTTCCCAAAGCCTGTTTACATCCATGGGCTAAACGAGCCCAGCAAGAGCAACACCTGGCACCAGCACTGGTGAGGTTCACTCTTTTGTCAGCAGCCCCAAATACCATCTAAGATCAGGGTCCTCAGAGCATCCCCAGAGCAGAGCTGGGAGGGGACAGGGAAGACTTTTTGTCTCAAGAAAGTTTTACTGCACTGGGTAACACCGTCTAACTCCATTTTCTTTCACGGATTCACTGCCTCATTCCAGAGTTATTGAGCAGGCAAATGTGTCCAAAAGCAGATGGATCCGCTAAGCAGTTCTTTCTTGCACATTATCTCATACAGTTTGGGTGCAATAAAACTTCCAGGCAGAACAAATCTTCAAGCTTGTGCCGTGCCTTATTTTTAGCTGCGAAGTACGTCTGTTTTAGTGCTCCTAATCCCTAGCTTGGTAGTAATTTATGGAGCAAGCTCTTGGCTCGCTTGGGCCAGAAGATTTGTAGTAAAACTTTTATAAGTTGTAGAGATAAATCCCATGGACTCTTGCAGTCTCGGGGCACTCTCCTCCAGAAGTGTGTTTTGCTGAACACTCCCTCAGTATGGGAGTATGTTCAAGAGAGAAAGCATCAGATAGCTGACAATAAACTATCTTGGGTGTCATCATGATCTGCAAATCACCTGGAAGGGGAAATCAGGGGAGGCCATGGATTCCCCAGTCTCAGACACTCAGACAGAATTTTGAGAGTACCTGCCCAGCAGGAGCTGTTTTCCCCATATTTAGGTCCTCTGAATAGTGCCTGGTAAACCCTAGGGATGAGGAACGCTATGCCAGGCAGTGAGATGCCTGAGACAAGAGTGGTGGCTCTGGCTTTAATGGGGTGATTGGTGTGATCAACCACTTGCATGTATGTCACCTTGGAGCTTTTAGCATGGACAAGGCTCTGGCTTAAGAACAGGGGCAGTAGCAAACAACTATTTCTCCAATGCTTTGCACTCCCTCAGGGGAGGGGTTTGCAGGATGGAGCAGTACTTTATGCTGCGGTGGAGTAGGGAGATGAAAAAAGTCAAGGAGTAGAGAAGGGGAAAGGGATTGAGACATGGGACCCCAGAGCAGCCCCTTCCAGATCCCAGTGGAAACATGGGCCCATAGTTGTTTTCCCAGTTCATCCATCCAAAGGCTATGTGTAGCACCAGACACGGTTTTCTATAAGCCCAGATGTTTTCTGGAGCTCGCAGCTCTCAGAGACGCCCTGTCCCTGAGCCCAACAGCTGGGGCAGGAACTGCTGTGTAATGACCATGGCACATCACAGCAGGGAGGAAGGTGATTCACCATCTGCATGCTGTGCTGCAAAGGGCTGGTATTTGCTTTGCAGATGTTCTTAGATTCATGCAGACCCATATCCTCAAATACTTCATATTCCCAAGGGCACTTTTTTCTGAAGAGAGGGAATATTTCCAGAAACCACAAAGGAAGGAAGGCCAAATCCAGAGAGGAGCTGATGCAATTCTACACAATTTTATAACCCAAGAAGGTACCAAGGTTAGCTGAGGCTGATAGGTAGATGATCTCTTGGTGTGCTGGCTCTTCCAAAAATGGAACAGCCTTCTCTGTACTTGGCATAAAGATCATGGAATCATATTATCATTCAGGTTGGAAGAGACCTTAAAGAGACCTCAATCCCACTACCATGGGCAGGGACATCTTCCACTAGGCAGGTCCCACCTGGCCTTGAACACTTCCAGGAATGGAGCATCCCCAACTTACCTGGGCTCTTGAATAGGACAACCCTCTGGTGTTGTTGCCTGCTGCTATAGTGGGAAGAATGGGTCTTTCTCAAAAGTTTTCCAGTAACCGAGTCAGGGATGAAGCTGTCCAATGCCCAAATTTAGTGCCTCTGCTTGTTGTTCTTTGGCATGTGGAGAGCATAGTCAGTCCCATTACAACCTGTTGGGACCTGATCAGTCTGGGCTGAGTGGGGGGATGGCCCTGAGAGGTATCTCACCCAGTCCTGACTCTTCTTCCAGAAATACAATTAGTCCAGTTCCAATGTCCACCTTTCCTGGGAGAAAAGTCATCCAGACACTGTCTGGAGCTCAGAAACATTGGAAAACCCCTGTTCTGTGCTTTCCTGTGTCTAATGAACACTGCAACAAGGAATACCTGCCAGATTATCAGCAGGATCCTGCACAAACTTCTACCCTCTCACCCTTCTGACTGCTGATGGTCCCAAAAGTCTGCTGTCCCTCTGCAGCTCACAGCCCACATGTCTTCTGCCCTGTCACCCTCCCCAGCCCCAGCCTCTTTCCCCATCCCTGTAAGAGTAAAATTGGTTTCCTGTCACACTTCTGTCATCCTGGGCATCCTCTCCTCCCTTCACAGGGCTCTGAGGGACCACTGGGCTAAGCAGATTCCCCCCTCCCAGAACCCACAAGGTTTTTGCCAGCATGAAACTGGCAAAAACTTCCAGTCCCTGTCCCCAGTGTCATGCAGAGATGTGGCCTCTTGGTGCACAGGGCAAATTCCGAGTGATCAGGGCTCCCCATGCAGCTCCCAAAAAGCTGACTTTGTTTTCTCATGTCTTTTCCTATTTTCAGCCTGATTTACTCCATTAATGAGCAGGATTCACGTAGCCTGAGGCAGATGACATACACCTGGAGCAATGTGTGTCCAGACAGGATGGTCACTGCATCTCATCCAGCACGGAGAAAGGAGATAACATGTTTCCTGAGCCAGCAGCAGGAATTGCAGCAGCTCCATTCAATCTGAGCAAGCCCTGACCTGCTGTGGGGAGGGAGCACGGGGCAAGGTCCTAGAGGACCTGTGCAGACAATTGTTGGCAAGCAGGTGTGAAAGCTCTGGTCTGCTCCTGCTGCTGCTGCTGCTCATGGTCCTGCTCTCAGCGGTCTGTGCTGCCCTCACACGGCTGTTCTAGGAGCGCTGCAAAGATCCTCCAAATCGAGCAAATGCACCCACAGACCCAGGCTGCGCTGCTCGGCTACCGCCGGCCTGTAGGACACCCCGAACAGACATGGATTTACCCTGCTGTGAGATGTCTGCAGGGACCTCCGCCTCGGTGGCACTCCCTGGCAGCTGCAGCAGGTGCTCTGCCCTGCGGAGGGCTCACGCAGCCCCTCAGTGAGGGACAGACACATCCCCAAAGGAGAAATGTTTCCCCCTCTCCCACATCACCTTCTCATCCTGATTCCAAGACAGAGGCCCATACCAGCTTTCAGCAATTACCTATATTCCACGGACTTACTTGAGACTGTGGGTTTAGACATACTGCATAAATCCTTATTTTCTGGTCACAGACTTCTTCATCTGCTCTACTGCTCCCCTCCTCCCTGTGTACAGCCCTGTCATGCTGCTCCTGCCACCGCAAGTGCCACCCTCTGCTCCAAAGTTGTCATTTCTCATGGGGAACAGGTATGAACCCAGTGACACACAGGGAAACATCACATTTTGCTGGTATCTCACATATATCTCCAGCCCACAGCATCTCCCCCCAGTGCAGAGGTGGCTGCTGCTCCCTTTCTTGTATGGGTGGTCGGTTCATCATTTAGACCTGTCCTTGCTCAAGGGATGTTTGCTGTTATATATTAAAGTCCTCTTTTTTCCTGGTGCCTCTAACCTCAAGGCCCTCATCTTCTCATGACCCTGTGCCATAGAGAGAGATGTTATGCTGTTATCCTCAGTTGTTATGCTCCTTCTCTCCCAGGTGTCCTACTCTGCTTGGAGCCACATAGAGCAGCAAGAGCAGCTTGAAACAAAATGGTCAAACTGGATGCTTTTCCCTTTCTCAAGATTGGACAGCTGTTGCCTGAAGGAACTTCTTGGAGGATATACCAGCAAAATTCAAAACCCTAGTGAAGTTTTGAATGAAGATGGCTTGGCCCCTCTCAGGAAATCTCTGTCTCATAGACATCCTCTGTGCTGCCTGCCTGTCCCTGTCCCAGCATGAAAAGAATTGCACCTGATACACAGCACCACTGCCTTTTCCACCATAGTTTTCCTAATTTTTCACTTCCAAAACTTTGGCTTTTCAGAAGTTTTTGTTGTTGTTGTTGTTGTTTTTGGGTATTTTTGGTTGGTTGGTTGGTTGGTTGGTTTGGTTTGGTTTTTTGGGGTTTTTTGGTTTTGTTTTTGGTTTTTTTGTGGGTTGTTTGTTGTTGTTGTGTTTTTTTGTTGTTGTTGTTTTTTTTGGTTGCGTTTTTTACTCAGAATAATAATAATAATAAAAAAAAAACTCCTAACAGATGTCCCCCAAGCTCTGACTGTTTCAGGGTTCCACTGCACCTCTGAGCACTACTGGGCCCCTGAGCACCAGGGAACCAGGAGACCTGGTGAGATGCACCTGTCACCTTCTGCAGAACAAGGCACCACAGCATCACTGCTTAAAGGGAGCTTGGCTTATAAAAAGATGGGATTTTCACAAAGGCAGATAGTAAGAGGGTAAGGGAGAATGATTTTAAACTAAAAGAGAGATTTATATTAGATGTTACAAATAAGTCTTTTTGCTATGAGGGTGGAGAGGCACTGGCACAGGTTACCTAGTGAAGTCTTGATGTCCTGACCCTGGAAGTGCTCAGAGCCAGGTTGGATGAGCTTTGACCCCCTGGCTTAGTGAAAGGTGACCTTGCCCAGGACAGGGGGATGTTGCAATAAGGTCATCTTTAAAGTCCTTTTCACCCCAAACCATTCTGTGATTCTATGAGGTCCCTGGCATTAGGTATCCCAGTGTTCTTTGTCATCAAGTTGTAAGGAACAGCATCGGGCCATTTGAAGCCTGATGCTGTCCTCGCCCCTGCCGTGACTTTCCCCGCAGTAAAAGTGGGGTCACACAACGCCCAGGAAAGCTCCAGTTTGACGGGTCGGAGTTGCTGGGTACTAATGGTCCTGTGGAGAGGGTAAAGACGGCACAGGGTTGCGAGCCGCAGATCTGCAGCAGTCGGGGAGCCCAGAGGAAGCGGATGCTGCCCGGGAAGTGAAGCTCAGCCCTGATCGGCAGCCGGGAGAGGGCAGCCGCAGCCCGAGCAGCACGGCCGAGAAGAGCGCCTGCATTCCTGGCCTCGCCGGCGACTGCTCCCTCTCCCCCCGCAGCCGCCCAGCCCCAGCTGAGTCCGCCGTGGTCCAGCCTGGGTAGGCTGATCCTGCCGGGATGGACACACCAGCCCGGTGCCCGCCCCCGAGGTAAACCTCCTCCTTCAGCAAAATCACTACGTTATGGAGCCGGGGATGCAACAGGGCAGAGGGTTTTTACCACCAGGATCTCAGTCTCCTTATCTCATCCCTATTTCCCAACTCTGTTCCATGCTACAGCACCACCCACATTCCAAATGTGTGGATCTGGGCTTGTGGGGGTAATGGGACTTTTTGTATGAACATAAAGACCTTTCCCATCCCATGTGAGCCACAAACCGGGAGCAGGTGCTTAAGGAGAGACCCCATCCTGCCCAGATTCACAGATGTCAGCAGGTACCAGGAATGGCTGCATCAGCAGGATCAGCAGTATCTCAGCTCTGCTGAGATTTGCTGGAGAGATGAAGAGTTGTTCTGCCATGATACTGAGGAGTAGGAACGTGACTGTTATACCCCTGGGTCTGAACAACCAAAAGACAGTCTGCAGTCACTAAAAGCTATAGGAAGCAGCCAAGCCTTGCCCATGGGCAGGATCTCCTTGCATAGTGCCCAGCAGTTGGCTCCATGGGCAGCATCCAGATGCTGAGGGCTGGCACCAGGGAGATGCTGCCGAGAGCCAGGAGTGAAATCCACCCTCCAGAACATTCCCATTTTTCCTTTGTAAATAAATTCTCATGTTCCACATCTCTGGGTTGGTTTTGGTTGGTTAGTTGGTTTTTACTTGCTATCTCACCCTATAAATGTAATGTCTTCAAAAAGCCATACTCAAATATTGCCATGGCCCTTTAGTCAATGTCTGCCTGGATTTTATTTTGATAAAAACCACAGAAACTTAAGATGCCTAAATACAACTCAACTAATATCATGCTCTTAAAATCCTCCTTAAAAGGCAGATTTCTCTCTCCTCTGCATAGATTTAACTCTATGTGACTCAAAACACAGTGTCAATGATTTCAGACCAAGTGTTGAGTCCTGCTTAGTAGGCTCCAGCACCTGGCTGTCAGTTCTGGGAGGAGGGCTGCCAAGTTGTCCATGGTTTCAGGAGCTGGCTCACTTTCCCCTGTTTATCAGCTCACTAGCACTTTCTCCCTTTAATAGCAATGCAATCCAGAAAGCCATGTGACCCTATGAGGAACAGGAGCCCTCTGAGGGCCGGGAGGTTTTGTTTCATATCCCCAGGTTGCTGGCTGGTGGTTTTGGACTGCACTCCCTAAATGCCAGCCCAGCCCTTGCTGCTGCCAGTCAGGTCCTGGCAGGAGGGCAGTGCCTATAAACAGCCATGTGTATAAGTCTCCTCTCTCTGCTTCTCTCTTCAGCTGCAAGTTTGCCCATGTCTCTCAGCATGCAGTGCTTCACATGGTGCCCCCCAGGTGCTTGCAGTGCACAGTGGTGGGTGCAGCTGGGATGGTTCAAGTTCCCACACATGCACATGTCCCCAGCCCCACATGGAGGGATTCCCAGTCCTCAGCAGCCTCCAAACCTTAAACTCCACCCTTAAAGCAACTAGAGTCACCACCACAGTGTCCTCTTTAGGATGAGGACCTGCCATGGCACCAGGGATGGAACAGGCTGTGTGAACTGATGGCCACAGGGAACAAAAAACTGGGGTCCAAAGAGTGAGCCCAGGCTCTGCACATTTCAGTGGCAGCTGGGCAGTGTTCCCCACACCTCCTTTTGGGGTGAGATGGATGAAAATCCCTGCAGCAAGAGCTGTGCCAACCTAGGGCAATGCTCACTACTGTTTTGCAGAGCAGAAGTGAAGAGCCAGGGAAGATGTAACCAGACTGGGGCATCCAGGTGTTAGCACAGGTAATGACTGTGAAATGACATTGGTTTGGGCATTCATCAGCAATTTCTTCTGGCATAGTGTGGCTGGACACATCTGGGAGAAGCCACTCTACTCTCGGACAGGATGATCTTTGCACAGCACCGAGCATCCTGCCATCCTGCTCCAGGACAGGATTCCTCCCAGCTCCAGGATAGCAGTGTGAATCAGAGCAGAGCAGGGCTGGCAGGGCAGGAATTGTGCTGCAGCGCTTGGGGTTTTTGCTACCTTCATTTCACAGTGTGGGCAGCCCAAGCTGTGACCATAATAAATAAAGTGACAGCCAGGGAGCAGAGCTCTCTGGTTTCCTGTACACCTCAGGCTGGCCAGGGTAAACACACAACAAGCCTACACTTCAGACAGGGCCATGCCCACAGCACGTCAGCCAGAACCTGGACACATGCCAAGCCAGCCAGAGCAAAGCCACTGAGCAGGAGGCTTCACAGGGCAAGTCCACACAAGGCAAATAGGCTGGTGCTAAAGGGCACAGCCCCATTGCCCCAGGATGCCCTGCATTCAGCAGGCACCTGCACCTCTGAAATGATCACCTGTGCCTCTGGGATGTCAGGGAGAGTCACTGGGGTTGGCTTCCAGGGCATGTGTGTGCCCCATCCTTACCCAGGCTGCAGGGTTTTAGAGCATCCTCAGACAGCTCTGAAATGGGCACTGGGGAAGGCTTCACACCATCAGCCAGGCCTGCTCATGAGGAGAGACACCCTGTGGAAGTCCCCTCTGCACAGAAACCATGAGAGGACAACAGAGATTTCAGATGCACTCATCTCCAGTCCCCATAGTCCTCTTCCATCCATCCATCTGCTCCCCTCACATCATACAGGCAGAAATCCAGCAAGTGCTAATTCAGCCAGCACAGCTGAGGACCAGCATCCCCGTCCCTCAGCACATCATCATGAGAGGGCACCTGCACATCAGCATGACACATCTCACTTCAAGTCTGGCCCAGCTCCAGGTCTCAAACTCATGATCCCAAACCTCTCAATCTCTTCACCTAGCCCAGCACATGGGAGCCCAGTTCATGGATGTGACTGCTTCCTTCTGGCAAAAGATCTCAGAACATCTTTGAGCACAAAGCAGCAGCAAGTCAGGCAAAGCTGCAGACAGGAAGGGAAGGCACCACACGACTCTTACAGCCCAGTTCAGCCTGTCCTAAGTGGGTTTGTGGTAGTGTAATTCAACCCCCAGACATCTGCTCACATGTCCAAGCCTTGATCTGCCTGGACAAGAGCTGTCAGCTTCCTCTCTGCTCAAGAGGAAAGGGACCCTACAGTCCCTAAATTCAGTCCTTTTGGGCTGCTGAGAGGGAGACCAGCTTTTGGGCACGATGCTGCAGACAGCCTGAACATGTCCTTTTGCCATAGCAGAAAGGAGGAGCTGGGAGGTATGTGGAGCTCATGATCCTCAACTGAGCCTGAGGATGGAGCAGAGGAAGAGCTGCAATATCAGACCTGCCCTGTGCCAGGGACTTCCCGCCCCAAGGCGCATGCAGCCCCATCAAGTGCCCTGCTCATCCAGCAGACCCTACATCATTGTCAAACCTCCTTCTTCACCCAACATTGCAGCTCTCTAGCTCTGCTCAGAGCTGGTGGCCCAGCACAGTCCAATCCCCACTACAACCCTCCTCCCAGCATGCCACCTGCTCCACCCCTCCGCACAGACACCCCTCCAAATCGGGTTCTGCTCTCAGATTCCCACTGCCAAGGGTGGCCCCAGCCCTGCAGAGCTGGGGGATTCCCCAGATTCTCGGCTTGGCTCAGCTCTCCAGCACTGCAGTGGCGGAGAAAGCAGCGCGTGGCTCCTGGCCAGCACTGGCGCCAAGCAGCCCAGCTCCTGGTGCACTGCGAGCACTACAAGGCACTGAGGAAAGGTCAGGGTCTGCTCCCAGGGGAGGACCAAGGGCCAAATGCGTGCTGGAGCCTGTACAACTCAGCTCCTTCCAAAGGAGCTCACTGATCCTGGAAGATGCTCGTTGTCCCTCAGATCACACAGGCTGCAGAGACCAGAGCAGTATTGGGAGGCAGGAAGGGGAAAGTTTGGAGCTGGATGGAGGAAACGTCTCCCTCTACCCAGGACCAGCCCCTCCTACATCCCCAGGCTCCCAAAATCCACATGAGCCACTAGCTGAGGGAAGATGTGAGCAGGCTGGTGGAACCAGACCCCTCCTGCAAAGCACCTGAAAGGCCACATGAGCTGACTCAAGGAGGGACATCCCCAGCCATGGCACAGCCCCAGCTTTTGTAGAGCAGTTGGGATGGATCTGGCCACATGCAGCTGGTGAGGCAGTAGCCTCAGCCACAAGCAAATGTGCCACATTGGGCTATTCCTTGGGCTATGTGGACACCAAGCCTCAACCATGGCTGAGCTCAACACCCACAGTGCAGCCAGGAGCCAGTACAGGAACTGTTCACCCCACACACGGCCTCCACATGTCCCCAAAGTCTGATATGGTGGGGTCGCATGGGAGAGCTGGGATGAAGGAAAACACTAGCTTATTATCATGTGGATACACAGGAGGTGGGATAGCTCATGGGCATGTTTTTGTGGTGTTGAAGGGAGAGGATGGGACAACCGCAGGTAGTCTTTTATTATCCCTGGGGTTCAGAGATTTGCCTGGATATGGCAAGGATCAGTTTGTCATCGTAGGGTTGCAGAAGGAGTCTGTGACCCGGTTCACTCCTGCCAGCCTAGGGAGCCTTCTGTTTTTGCAGGGGAAGTACTGTGTGGGTCCTGCACACACCTGGAAGATGTGGCCATTATCTCTGCACAGGCAGCTTGCCTTGTGGGGAGGGAAACACTGGGTCCATCCCAGGGCTTCAGCAGTGCCAGCCTTGACAGCATCACATGGGGAAACCCCAAACGAGACCTGGCCTCAGATGCCACCAGAGAGGAAAGTTCTCAGTGGATCTTCACCAGTTGGTCTCCTTTTGCACACTTCCAACAAATCTTTTTCCTCTTGAGAATTTTCCCTGCGATAAAATGGCAAACCAAACCCTTTTCCAGGGGAAAGCAGCTTGGGTGGTGGATGTGTCCTGCAAAAGAGGGATGCAAACACACACCACAAGCTGCAAGGAGGAATGAGCCTTTTCTTCAACTCAGGGACACAAGCCCCACGGCCATATTTCACACTGCACGTCCCCCATCAAATAAACTACCAATTTATTGTCAAATAATAAATCCCAAAGAAACGGCCCGCCCGGGGCAAGAGAAACTGAGTCACAGGCAGGAGCTGCCTGCCTCCATTCCTCCAGGATGCAGGGATGGGGGCAGGCACGGTTGGTGAATGCAGGAAGTGCTGACCCCGAGAGCACCGGGGAGGGTTGTGCACTCTCGGGGGGTTCCTGAGCCTCGGGGGGACACTCGCGCTCCGGAGGGCACCGCACATCACTGCGCCATGGCGGGATCCCCATCCCAGCACTCCGGCCGGACTGGGATGGGGAGCCCCGCGGGGGACCACGAATCCCGAGCAAGCGGTGGGCAGTGGGTCCGGATGCCTCCCGGTCCCGGGGGGCGGCTCACAGGCAGGAAGCGTCCCGGGGTGGTGGCGGCAGATTGGCAGAGCCCTGCTCCAATGGAGCGGCGGCGGCAGCCCCGGCGGCTTCGCACCGCCTGCGCTACCGGCCCCAGCCAGCCCGGTGCGGGCGCCCCGCTCCCGGCCCCGCTCCCGCTCCGATAGCGCCATGGACACATAGCCGCGGTGCCACGCAGGAAGGTAGGGAACAGTCCCCCGGTCCCCAGCCCGCGAGGGGAACGAGTCGTCGCCGCCCCGACTTCGCGGTGAGGGACGCGCGGCTGCGGTCAGGGAGCTCCCGGAGCTGTTTGCTGCCCGGTGGAGAAAGTTGTGCGGGTGTGTGTGGATGTCTGCGTGTCTGTGTCCCCTCGAAAGCAGCTGCCAGGGACTTGCCCTCCCGGTCCCACCCGGCTGCTTGTGGGTACCCAGTGCTGCTCCCCCTTCTCCGCCCTCCGCGCCTCCGCCTTGCCTGGAGATGCTCGGGGGATTGATGTTCCTAGGATGGAATGTTTGAGCCCCTTCCCCAGCCTCCACAGACTACCCCCTACCATTCCCGATTTGGACACCACTACCAATGACTACTACTATGTCTCTGAAGGGGGTTTTCTGGAGAAAGACTGGAGTGCCAGGCAAAGCGCCCCCCTGGCAGGGCCCCCTCTTCTCCTGGGGGGTCCAGGGAAGAGCTGCTCCTAATTAGGAGAGGCGCTGAGAGAGGCGGTTTCCCATGCGCGGGCGCTGGCAGGGCTCTGCCTTGTCCCCCCTTGCCCCCGGGATGCTGTCTCAATCCCAGCTTCTCTGTGCCAGCCACGATGAGTGCCCATCACCACTCTCACAGGCTGGCTCTATCACCTACCAGGTCCCCTCCAAGCTCTGCCTCCGGGCTGGTGAAGGCCGTCAGAGAGGTGAGCCCACGGGGCTCAGCTTGGCTTGGACATCACTGTCAGCACCTGTGACCCCACTGTGATGGGGCATGAGGGTGCCTTGTGCTTGGTCCCCATGGATGAGAAGAAACCCAGAGCTGCAGCAGCTCACAGATGTGTTGCCATGCTCACAAAATGGTGTTGGACTGCCTGACATACCAGTCATATTGGTGGCATAGCCAGAGCTGAGACTTCTGGGGCTGCCCAAGGGCCTTGTATGCCAGTAGGTGACTGCCCCATGTCTGGCTGTTGCGTTTGCAGGAGGAGGTAGCATGTTTGCATTCTACCTGTTTACAGGAAGGCAGGTCGCAGCGAGATTATGTGTGTGATGACATGAGGCACACAGCATCTCAGCCTGGCACAGGGAGAGGAGCTTCACAGGGAGCTGGTGGAGGCCCTCCTGTGGTAGGGACAAGAATGAGATATGGCTGCAGGGCCCCCTCATCACCCATGCACCCTCTGCCCCACCAACCTGGCACTTTTGGGGCAGAAACAAAAAGGGCAATATGTGCTCTCCAGAGAGCTGCAAACTGACCTTGGCAGCCAAAGTGGGACTGGAGGTGGGGGACTAACTGGTGACTGCAGAGTTGTGTTCAGGGCTGGATGTCACCAGCAGTGGGTGAACAGGGTATGTGGTGTTCAGTAGGGTGGTGGGGAGGGCTCCCTGGAGGGTGCAGCTAACGGCAGAGCCTGCAGGAAAGTGGAAGAAAAGCAGCTCTGGTCTTGTGCTTCCTATTCCAGGAAGAGGAACCTCACAGGGAGGGGAAAACTTGACTTGATTATATCTAATAAGCCACTTTTTCCCTGTCCCAGCAAGCTGTCCCAGCAGCGGGGGGAGGAGGATGCTTGGCCCTGTTTGTGAAGGATGAATGAATGACTCACTGCACAGCGAGCTTCCCCGCCGTTCTCATCATGGCAGCAGCAGCAGCAACAGCAGTTCCCTTTGCAGCTGCTGGTTTTATCAGAAGCTGTCTTGCTGGGTGGGCTCCCAGGCAGCCCACACCTGCAGCCCACACATGAAGGTGTCCTGCCTATCCTGCCTTTCTCACACAGCTCACCTGGACCATCCTGAGTGGGGAAATCCTCATGGATGGCAACAGTGTGTGGCATCCTCACCTGCCATGAACTAGCTGAGCACTCAGTTCAAACCCTTTCTTTCCACTCTGCTCTTGTTCAAAGGCAACTCCAGGCGCTTCCTGCTCACACAGGCCTCAACCTCCCTCCGGTTTCCTGCTGAATGCGTTCCTGGAGAGCTTATTCCCCTGTGGGTTTGTGCCAACATTGTGCTTTTAGTTCAAGACCTCTTCTCCCTCTCTGGTGTTTACCCTGCTGTATTTATAGCTTCCTCAATAGGTTAAGCAAGCCAAAGGATTCTTGCCTCCTCTTTTCCTGTGGGTTTGGCTCTGGAGGAAAACCCCTTGTGAGATGCTTCCCACTGGAGGGGGCAGGTGCCAGCTTGTGTCTCTGATTTTCTCCCTTTGGAAAATTTCGGCATCTCTCACAGCTTGTTTCCCCTCCTCTTGTTTAGGCATGAAAGAGGGTGGCTCTGCCCCTGCGCAAGATACAGCCAAGGGCAGAGTTTGGGTGATATGGGAGCTCTTCTCTATAGGCAACACACTGGGGCTTCAGCAACATTTGGGATGCTGATACAATGCCAGCATAAGGATTAGCCCTGGGATATCTGAGTTGGCTTGCTGGGATGTTTAGAGAGTTTTTGGTTTTTCTAAGTGTTCCTGTGGTTACAACAGCATCGCATGTGTGAAAATCACCAAATCTGTCTGGATGGGGATGCCATGACCTTACAATCTGAGTTTTCACCAGCAAATCTCTCTGCACCTCCCTGTGCAGTGGTTTTCTTCTCCCAGGTTTTGAAGGTGGGGAAGGGCACAGATGCCTTGCAGTTGTGGTTGAGTTTCTTCCACCTTCCTGCAGGCTCTTCTCCAACAGTCAGATTCCCATGGACCATTTCTGTGGAAAAAGAAAATTCCTCTGGAGATTAGTAGCAGGTTTGCAGTATCGGGGATCAGTGGGTAAATGGGAATTATCTCTCAAGTTTGGCTGCTTCCCAGGTCTCTGAGTCACCCTGGCATGGCATGGGATAGGGTGAGCTTTGGGCTCATTTGAAAGGTCACAGCACCTGCAGTCCCTGGAGCATCTGGGTATAACTCTTCGGTATATGTGGATGGCTAGGCTGGAAGGTGCAATTCCTTCTCTCTAGTGGTACAAGTCAGGGATGTGGCAAAAAAGTGCTCCTCCTACTCTGGTGTTTCCATCCAAGAAAAGAGAGACAAGGAATCTGTCAAGACCTGATTTGCCTCTGTCTTACCAGGACTGCTCACTGTGGTCACATTGGTCACATCTGCTCAGCATGGCTTGGGCTTGCTGCAGCAGGCATTGCTGAAAAGGCTTTTGAGGAATTTTGGAAGAGTCTGGGCAGGGGAAGATCATATCCACCCACTCGTACATGTTTCCTAAAGATGCTTTGTCGAGGACAAGGAGGCTGGAGGGACCTCAGGAGATCGGACATGGCCGGACATGGGGCTGTCCCATTCAGGTGGCGATGGTGTGCATGCAGGCAAGACTGCATTGACCAGGAGAAGGGAGGATGCTGAAAGAACTTTGGAAATCAGCCTGGGACTCCCCAGAGACTGCTCAGCTCTGGTCCATTCCTCTCAGTATGGAGACAGCCAAAATAGAAACTGCCTAATGAAAATTGTTATTGACCCACGGAGATTGCCGTATAGGGAGAGGTAGAAAAGTTCAAGGTTCCATCTAATGAAATCCTTATGGTGAAAAGAAAATCACTTGGGCATCTTCTGGTTTATTTCACCTCCCAAAGTGAAAACAAGGCATACCAACCCTTGTTGAGAAGCCAGTGTTGACAACACACTGAGGGGAAGAAGCTTCCAGCTTTGGTGGATCATCATCTCTGCGGCTGTTTGGGGAGGGTCTTCTGACCCATTGACTTGGAGGAGTGTTGTGCTCAGCTATAGTTAAGTGTTGTCCCACCCTGGGGAGCTCCAAACAGGGCTTGAAGTTGCTGCCTGCCATTCTGCTGGCAGCCTAAGGGGTGTGAATGCCCTCACAGAAGACCATGTGGGAAGCAGTAGGGCTGGCACAGCATTCCTGGAGCCCCTGGGCTGGCGTGGCTGTGCCTGTCCAGCTGTTTCCTTTGCTGTCCTGTGCTTTCACCATCCCCTTCCTTTGGGACAGAAGGCTTTCATCCTGGCCAGACCAGTAGTCCCATAGGTACATCACAGTCCCTTTTTGATGAAGGTTGGCACGGGCATCAGTGCCTTTTGAATTCAGTAACATCATGAAAGACTCAGTTCAGCCCTTACCTTCCTGCAAAAATAGATAGGGAAAACCAGAATGGGTTGTCATGAAGGGTCTTCATTGTGGTCCGTCCCAGTGCCGTGCCAGTGTTGCGACAGAGCTCATAACAGCTGTGCTGCAACAGCCCTGCAAAGGTCTCCAGGGATGGCCTGGCCACAGTGTCCCGGCCTGGTTTTGCGAAAGCCGCTGTCACGCAGGGTGCCCAGGCCAGCTGGCACCTCTCCATACTTCCTTACAGGGCCAGGGCCAGCCCCCAGCTTCTAGGGAGGTCTGCAGGAGTCTTTGCTTTCCATGAGTTTTGCCTGAGGCCTCAAGGCTTAGGAGGAGCTGGTGGACCCAACCAGCTATTGTTCCATCCTTGTCTTGCAAGGGCCAACACACAGCCCCGGGGGTTCCTCGGTGCTTTGGCTGCTTTTGATTTTTTTAGCTCCTGCAAGGCTCCCGCTGGGTTGTTTCATGGCTCCCTTGAGGCTGCTCCACCCCATCCGGGCTTTGAATTTTGCAGCTTCATGGCTGGAGCATGGCTGTGCCAGGGGAGGCATGCGTTTTCTTTGGCCTCCCTGATCCTGTGCCCAGCTTCATTTCTCCTCTCCAGCTGGGATTGTGGCCACAGTCCTTGCACCCCAGCATCCAATAAACAGTGTACATAGCAAGGAAGATGAGTACCTCCATTTCCTGTGCTGGCACAGGGAGCAGCCAGTGTGAGGGACTGGTCTCTCAGAGTATCTTGTAGACACAGCTCTTGATCTGATACACATCCACATTCCTCCTTCTGAACTGGAGTTTGCAGATATGCACTGGGTTCTCTGGAAGCTCCTGTAGCTGGGGGGTTTTCCCTGGAGATGCGTTGGAGTGCTCTGCTCAGCAAGGCACTGAGACTTGGGCTTGGGCATGTTTGGGAGGATGGTGAGATGCCCAAGCTCAGATGGAGCAGCAGTGGTGCTTATGCTGTGCCTGGGATGGATGGATGGATGGATGGATGGATGGATGGATGGATGGATGGATGGATGGAGGACTTGAACAAGGCAAGGTCTGCGAGCAAGCACCCCTGGGGTGCTGCTGTAAGAATGGGAGGGTGCTGGTGCAATGTGTCCTCCTGCATCCCCACACTGTGTCCCCATGAGGGTGCTTGATCCAGGGGGGTGCTTGATGGTGAGCCGTGCATGGATAACTTTCTTCCTCCAGTGCCTGGAAAGGTTTTTGAGAGCTTTTTTCACCTAATTTCCCCTCCCATCAAGGGCAGAGGGACTGTGCAGGAGCATTTAACCCTCCTAGGATATGCGGGTATCCTCACCTTGCTGCTGGCGACATGGCTAATGCATCTCCATCAGCACAGCATTTCAAGGATGGCAGCAAACACCTCTCTACCATCCCTCTACCACCACAACCAGAGGAGGGTGGAGCAGAGCCAGAGGCAGCATTTGCGGCCAGCTCTATGAATTTCCAATTACCAGCTTGCCTTGCCACTGTATGAGAGGTTCCTGCACCTAATTTTTGGTGAAACGATCCATTTTTCTCAGTAATTTAATAGCGTGGGCAGGCTGCTTGCTGTCGGAGAGCCAGCAGCAAGCACCGAGGAGCCTGTGTGCCGGGCTGCCGGGCCATAACCACCTTCCCTGGGCGACACAAGAATGCTGACCTAATAGAAAAGATATTTAAAGAGGAGTTTTGGAGAGCAGCGCAGCTCATAATCAGCTCATGCACATGGCTGCTGATTGTAACAGCGCCTCTCCATGCTCCAGCAGGTCCTGGGGACCAGCATGGGCAGTGGGGACATCCCTGATGGGAGCCGGGCACCAGGGCATAAGCCATGCCAGCCATCAATTGGCACAGTAGTTGCTTTATTTTCTGGGAAAAAAAGTTGCTTCAGGGGGTGCTGTCGCAAGTTGTGAAGCGAGGCTGGGTTCAGCGCCCAGCTGCGGTTCTCCCAGGCTGGAAAAGCCGTGGCGTTTTGCTCTTGACATTTTCCAAATGAGATGTTTTGATTTATTCTTTTTTTTTTTCCAATTTATTTTATTCCCTGCCCCAAGGTAATGTTTGGAAGACAAATTTAGCTCGATTTAACTCAAACCTTTTTTAAAAAGTAAAACCACTGAAAACTAAACAAGGCCTATCATTTAGAACAAAATGTTTTGGTTTTCATTTTCCTTTTGGCATGAAAAACACAAACTTCTTTTTTTTTTTTTTTCATTTTCCTCTTGACCTACAAACAATTTTACTATTTACTTTTCTCCTCCTTGTTCATTCCCAAGACCACATTGTGCATTGTTGCCAGGGAACAGGCGAGCTCTGGTGCTGCTCCCAATGGGATGGGGGTCCCAGGGTGGGTGCTTCCCTGTGGAGACCAGAGGAATCTTGCAAAATCAAGCAGGAGCTGCTCTCCCTGCTGCCAACACTGACTCAGCTGGGAGCTCCTTGTGGATAAGGGAGGTCCATGGTTGTGGGTCTGTTCCAGCTCTCTTAGGGGGATGTGAACCCCTGGGCAGGGCAGAGCTGTGCTGCGGGTGCTGTGCTCTGCTGCTGGACAGCCCTACTGAGAAGGGCGAGCTCTGGCATCGCCTTCTCTCCTTGTTTATTCAGGTTTAAAATTAATCTGACCTTCCTCTGCTCAGACTTGCGCAAACACAGCACGTCCGTGGGCAGGGAGCTCCTGCCGGCCTGAGGGGAGCCCTCTGTGTACCCAGCTTGCAGCGTTACTGTCCCCTCCGGATCAGGTCCCCACGAGGATCTAGGTGCTGGGGGATGGTGGGGCTTCCTCCTGGCAAAGGCAGCTCTGGCCATCAATCAGTTCTCGGTTAATCCTCCAGAGCTGCCAGAAGACTGGTTCCAGTGCCCGGATCTGGCGTCTCTGAGCTGGGCAAGGGGTGGCTGCAATGCTTCCATCCCGGGCAGGAGCCCATGTACCAGAGCCAGCGATTTTTTCCACAGCCTTGACCCCCTCCACTACCCGCGAACCCAACCCTACGTCTTCCACCTTCTGCCAAATCTCAGCACACCGGGCTGTCAGCCGGGCAGGGAGCAGGGAAGGGATGATTGGAAGCAGCACCGTCGCCAGACCTGCTGCAGAAGCAAGCACCCGACTCATCCACCACCTGATTTTATTTTATTCCCTTCTCAGTGCCTCGCTGCATACCACAGCCATGCTTTTTATAGCCCCCAGCTGCAGCCTCGGCGTGCTCCCAGCCAGCTCCCCGCCGCAGCCCTGCTCGCTCCATGCCAGCAGCCCCGGCCAGGGGGGGATGGACGACATTCCCGGGGTCCCTGTGGCGGTTCAGGGAGCGGAGAGCATGGGCTGCGGAGGAGGGCAGATAATTAAACCCTAACCCGGAGCCGCGCTCCCGTGCCGGCGGAGGAGTTCAAAGAGCCGCGTTCTTCACCCCCCGTCGGAGCCGGCACGTGCCGCGTGCCAGGTCGAGGCCGAGTGCTGGTGGCCCGTCCCTCGCTGTCCCCTCTGCTGCTGCCCGGGGCTGGTTCCAGGCAGCCCGAGCCACCAGCTCCTTATGTGAGCCAGCTTGCTCTGCTGGCTGGTGGAGGGGGCGCTGTGTCAGCAAGAGGGGTACACCCTCCAACCCTTCCACCCTCGATTGCCCCCCGGCCTCTGGCGGGTTTACAGAAGTTAGAGGGAGATTAGAGGTTCCTGCCCACTCCCCGGGAGCACTTTTACGAGCACCTGGGCCTGGCTGCTGCGTTTCCACATCTCACAGCCTCTTCCACAGCTGGGATGCTGCTATGGGATCCGGAGCGAGGAGGAGATGAGGTATGAGGCTCTGCTGCAGGCTGCATGCCTGGAGCACCCCTTTGCTGGGACGTGGGGTTTGCAGAGCAGGGGCGGCCGGCCAGCAGGCGGGGAGTGAGCATCCTCACTGGGAAGCAGCGGGGGGGCCCCCGGCGCCTCACTCCCCGGGCTTTCTCCAGACGTGATTTCACCACTGCGGGGAGGGAGCGCGGCCAAGGGACAGGCCCTGCTCGCCCCGACGGCACCCGGTTCGCTTGCCGGGGTGTTAGTCATTTGGGCCGTGGCTGGGCATGGGATGTGCCTTGGATCACCATGGGGCAGGGGGACGGGGGCTTGGAGAGCCTGCACAGGGCAAAGGGAGAGGGATGGGGGCAGAGATGGATGGATGGCGTGGCAGGGGGGCGCTTCCACGCTTGCAGCCCAAAGTCCCCTCCGTACTAAGCTGGGAGGGGGGGCACAAGGCAGTGGTGAAGCCACGTGTGTGCTGGGTATTGCCAGCTGGGCAGGTGGGCCAGAATGGAGCCACCCTTGCTGAGCTGTTGCCTGCAACTGCTTCCTAGCCTTCTGCTGTGACTTTGCAGGGCTGGACATGGTAGCATGGAGGCAGAGGGGGTGCTGTGGAGGGGCAGCATCCTGCTTCCTGGATGGATTTGGGGGGATATTCCAAGGAGAGGGCTTCTCCAGAGGTTTGTGGGGTCCCTGGGAATGGGAAGAGCCCCATGGGACCCTGCCATGTGCCCCCTATTTTGCGTGGGCGCAGGGTGTTGCGTGCCTGTGAATAATTTTAAACCTTGACCAAAAGACCATCCAGTTTATTTTACTTCCAGCAGAGAGGCAGGGAGAGGCCAACCAGTGGAGTATGGGTGGTGTTGCCATGTGGCTACTGCCAAATAGCTGGGGCCAGGCAGCCTTGGCTCCATGCAGGCAGGGCAGTGGACAAGGGAAAGCAGAGAGCTGCAGGGGTGACAAGGAAGGGATGTGCAGGGGTGGGTTTTACAGAAGCACAGCTGTAATGCTGACCCAGTGTGGGTAACTGTAGAGGGGGACCCTCCCAAATCTGCTCCCTCCTGGAGACAATGAGTTTCAGTCCATGAGGGGTGGGGTCTCGCTGACAGCACCTCAGCCCTTGGGTGAGCTTGGGGGTGGCTGGGGGGGGGCTGTGGGAAGGGGGAGCTGCTCATGCTGCCGGCCAGGTGCCGAGCATGACGGGAGAGGGGAAAGCCTCAGAGACTCGTTCTGAAACAAGGCTGCCCTTTTCTTCTACTTTACGACTGCATTTTAATATCCACAAACATCCCGCCCT
>VXBN01003442.1:123331-194965 GCA_013397395.1 Sinosuthora webbiana | reverse complement strand
CTTATTCCATCACCAAAATATCTTACTTTCAGGCCAAATGTTCCTAGTTACTTACCAGCATAGTTTTGGCAGAGACCTTTTGACTGATATTTCTTGGGAACATTTCTGGGGTGGTTTGGTAGGAAAAGCTTATGACAGTCTCATGAAATTATTTACATTCGGAGCTTGTGTTTGAGGCTGCCTGGCATGATCAGAACAGGGTTGATGTGGGGTGCCGCACGCCTCCCCCCTGCAGCACATTGCCTTGTAGCTCTTGTTTCCTTCACCAGGCGGTTTGGTGTGTGGCCATGGGCAGTCGGCCACAGGAGGGGAACAGGCTGCTGCTCTGGGGTGCTTTTGCTGGGCTGCAGCATCCCTCCCTCCAGTCTCTCAGCTGTTGAACCCAGGGGGACACAGATTTATGCCTACAGATTTATGCCTGCTCTTGGGGCTTACAAGGGACCTCACTGCCTTATGTGCCCTCAGCCCTTGCCTGCAGTTGGGAGCAGAGCCCAACAGTGTGGGTGTAAATAAACAGGCCTGTCCAGTTGTGACAGAGGTCTTCTAGGGAGAAATTACTGATTTCTGACTGACAGAGACCATGTGGCACTCGTGGTAGGGTTAGTGTGATGCTGGCCTGGTTGGATGCCTTGGGGTGATGCTTGCTGGCACAGACAGGCTGATGGGGCTGGGTTGGACAGGGTGACACTGGCTGATATGTCTTGCTGATGCAGGACTCTGCAGGTGGGTCCAGGTGCTTTAGGGTCATGCTCGCTGGCACAGAAAGGGTGCTGGCTGGGTTGGATATCGTAGAGCACTGCTGGCTGCAATGGACAGGGTGATGGCGGTAGGACCAGGCAGCGCTGGCTGTGGGTGACACTGGCTCATGTATCCACAGTGGTGTAGGTTGGGATGGAAAAGGTGATGCTGGCAGGGAGACGCCAGTCTGTGGCAGGGGTTGACCCATGAAGAGCTGGGTGCACATCCCTGACTGCATCCCCTGCTCCTCTCACTGGTGATCACTGAGTGGGAGGAAGGGATTTCAGCACCATTCTCCCACAAATGGAGAAGTACCTGGACCAGTCTCACAGTGGATGCAGGCATGGGCAGTGATGTGAGACTTGGTACAACCTGAGCTGTCACAGCCCTGCTCTCTCTGACTGTGTGAGTCTGTTTAGATCCAACTGCTGTCACCTGCCATGTAAATATGGGCCAAAATTTCTCCTTGGTCCCTTCCCACGCCAACTGCACATGCACAGGTCTCTGGACCACCCTGGGACTGGGAGCCAGCCAAGGATCCAAACACAGGATTGCAATGGCAAAGAGCCCTTAATCCCACACAGCTCCAAACTCCTGGTCAGTCTTTGCCCCCTGCATCCCTGCTCCAGGCATGGGAACTGCTCAGCAGCCAGGAATCTACTGTGACTGTGGCACAGACGCTGCCAGATGTCCCAGCTGGGGTCCCGGGATTCAGTCCTTGTTCTGTCCCCAGCAGGACATGATGAGATGAGAGGGGGATGAAGAATCCATGGCCCTGCAGGAATGCTGTGGTCTGTGGACCATATCAGCTGCCCCATTGCAGGGAATAACACTCTCTCCTCCCCGTCTCTGCCTCCTCCAGATGCACAGTTCCATCTCTGGTCTGGGCAGGGTGATGGTGTTCCTTGCAGCAGCCCTGGCATCAGCCTCCTTTGCAATCCCTGAAGACTGGGGAGAGGAAGGTGAGACCCTCACCAAATGGCCCCATACAGAACCTCCCCACCATGTCCCAGGCATGAGGATCCTCAGGGCACCCCATTTCCCCCAGACAGGAGCAGACCTACCAGGGCTACATGAAACACAGCCCTACATCCTAAAGTGATGGCCAGCCTGTATTTCTGCTCACTGCCCAGCCCCAACTGGGACGAGTCCTTACTTGTCCCCTGTGGTGGTACCTGCATGAAGCAAGATCCCATAGCCAGTGCCCACTGTGGGGTACAACCCCAGGGGCTCCCCACCTGCATCCCTAGCTATGGGGTGGCATGGAGTGCTAACACCCACCTGGGATGTGTGTCCCTCCAGGCGTGCAGTATGGACAGCTGGGGACAGACGTGACCCTGTCATGCCCTGGTGTCCGTGCCAGGTAAGTCTTTTCCGTGCACATCAAGGGGTCTATCCAATGGGATGGTTTATGGGGTGGGCCTTGGCCTGTCCTCTAATGCAGCCTGCCTGGTCTCTCCTCCTCAGCTCACCGGTGCAATGGAGACGAGCAGGTGCCACGGCACTGCCAGAGGGCTCAGCCATCCAGCAGGGATCTCTGGTGCTGCCAAGCACCAGCTTGGCCCTCATGGGGACATACAGCTGCCATGGTGAGGACGGTGGCCTCCTGCACACTGTGTCCCTGCGCCTGGGGCGTGAGTATCTTGTCGTTAGCTGGGCTGTTCTAGGGGGAGTGTGGTGCCTGCACCCCTGCCAGGGGCTTGCCAAAAGGGAGCTTGGTGTTGACACAGGCATCCCTGTGTGCTGGATGGGCTGCGGGATGGGGGACTCCTCACTGACTGCTGTTTCCTCTGGACCCCAGACCTGCCTGGAGTCCCCTTTGTGTCCTGCCGAGCATCTGACTATGAGAATTTCTCTTGCTCCTGGACCTCCAGTGTGGAGACCTTTCTCCCCACCAGATACATCACCACATACAGGTGAAGTATCCCCACAAGGCATGGATTGGACTTGTTATGGTGTGAGCTCTGGGTTCACCAGAGCAAAGGATAACCACCAAATCCATCTGGCCATCCCACACATGCCCTGGGTTCACCATGTGCTCCAAGGGCCATGCTGCGCCCCAGAGCAGGTCCTGTCTTGGGATGAGCAGAGCACCAAGCATTTGCTTGCTCTCAGTGGGGGTCTCAGCAGCACTGGAGGGCTGGCACAGGCAGGCCCCCTCCCTGCTGACAGTTCTTCCAGCACCAGAGGGGAAAATAAAAGAGAAGCAGGTCATCTGCAAGCCTCACACTCCGTTCTGGCATGCTTTGGGATGAAAGGAACACTGAAAGCATTGCTGCTTCTAATTATCCCTGCAAGCCAAATTAGCAGGAGGCTTTGAAGTCCAATGGAGCTCATAAAGCACAGCCCTGCTGAAAGCTGCAGGAGCCTGGGGCTTGGTGGGGAGGGGGCTGAGTGGAGCATCAGGGGCTCCACAGGGAGGAGTGAAAGCATGGGATTTAGGGGGCTTTAGGGGGAGCGTGAAGCCAGGCTCTGGGGAGCTGCTTCTATCAGTGTCTCTGTGTCTTTGCTGCTGAGTGATGAAATCCCAGGCAGGAAAGGGTGTCCCATTTCTTTTCCCTGGAATGCCCAGTTCCTGCTGCCAGGCTGTTCACAGGAAGAGCCAGACATGGTTTTAGCTCTGTCTCCCATGCTGTCACATGTGTATGTATGTCAGCGTGGGAGTGTGGGGCTGCTTTGCAGTGTGGACTTCTGTCCCTCCTTTGGGTCATAGTGGGGTTCACTTTGTGCTGCCCCCTCATCGTAATCATCTGCTTTTCCATCTGTGTCCATGGCAGGAAGAAATCCCTGACAGGCGAAGAAAAGCGGAGGTAGGACTAACTCCCACCCTGCTCCTGCTCCCTAGGGACTGACCCCCATCCCAAAGGCTCTGCTGCTGTCTTCAGCAGGGACCCCAAAGCAAGAGCTGGGGGTCTCCATCAGGGAGCCAACTAATTCCCAGCTACCCTGAGAGTCTGGGACAAGGGTTTGCCTCAGGGAGAAGGGTTTTCCTCAGGGAGGGACCTTCCCAGGGAGAGTGTGGAGCTGGGATGACGGTCCCTTCTGTCATGCTCGGAGGGATATGCCAGACTCTGGAAGGGTGAGGCAGCTGAGCCAGAGGGCCTGCCTTCTCCACCAGGGTCTTGGCATGGAGGTCTCCCATGACACCTCCTTGGCAGCATTTGGAAACTGCATGGTGGGTGGGTAGGATGTGTCACCACCCTGCCTCCCTGTCTGCAGGGACAAGAACGGGCACGTGGGGCTGTGCCTGCAGGATCCATCCCACCCCGGCACCTGCACTGTCCACAGGTCAGAGTTCTGGAGCTCCTACCGCCTGAACATCACCGAGCTGAACCCCCTGGGCTTCAGCTACCGCCTTCTTGATGTCACCATGCAGGCCATTAGTGAGTCCCCATACATCTGTCTGTCCGTCCCACTGTTCGTCCATCTCTGGGCAGTTACCTGTGGGTGATGGTGGGGAACCCTACACCCCTGTGCATGGCTGTGTGGGGTGACAGGGGATTCCTGTCCTTTCCCACACAGTTAAGCCAGACCCTCCGGAGGGCTTGGTGGTGGAGCCCATCCCCCTGGCCCCGCGGCGACTCCATGTGAGCTGGAAGTACCCTTCCTCCTGGCCAAAGGAACCCCACTTCCAGCTAAGGTTTCGGCTCCAGTACCGACCCGTCATCCACCGTTCCTGGTCCGTGGTAAGTATGCAAGGAAAGGCAGGGCCGGCACATGAGCAGGATGTGCAGGGGGCCAGGAAGGGTAGTGAGGGATGTCCCTGCCTGCTCCTCAGCTCCCCTCTGCCTGGCACAGGTAGAGACGGTGAATCTGTCTGAGGTTATCACAGATGCCTTCGCTGGGCTGGAGCACGTGGTCCAAGTCAGTGCCAAGGATTTCCTGGATGCAGGGAATTGGAGCGAGTGGAGTCCTGAGGCCCGGGCAACACCAGTCAGAGGTGAGAAGGGGACAGGCTGCAGCCCCCAGCAGCCCACCACTTTGTGCCATCCCTCCCCAAAGTTCCTCCAGAACCCTGAACTGCCCCTCTTCAGTCCCTTCCCCATGGCACTCATTCTCCCAAGTATTGACCAGAGTGAGTCTCAGTTCCAGGGCCACCTAAGGTTGGGAGGCAGAGCTGCAGGAGGACAAAATATCTCGCAGCCCGTCAGCCTGTAGCTGTGCTGATGCCATTTGGGGATTGCCCCCCACAGGCTTGGGACAGAGTGGGCCTTCCAAAGCACCATTAGCACCTCAGTGATACCCTTGGGCTCATGGGACCTCTGGGGCACAAAGATACCCTTCCACGCTCCTCTCTCTGGGGTGCTGTATATGCTTTTGGTCAGTGTTTTCATCCCTTCTGTCCTTCCAGACCTGGCCTCCACAGCAAGCGAAGAAACCACTACAGATGCCAGACTGGAGCGCCTGGCTGAGGAGCCCTCCAAGGCTCCTAACCCTGAGCCCATCAGTGAGTAGAGCTAAGGGTGGTGGGCAGGAATGCCATGTGTGTGGCTGAGACTAATGGGAAAGGTCTTACCCCAAGCCTGTGTGTGGCTGGGCTGCTCTAATGTCCAGGAGCTTGCCATAGGGTTCCCCAGGTGCTGGGGACTGTGGCATCCCTCAGCTGTGACAGTCTCTCTTGTCCCAGATCACAGTGACCCTTTGGAGAAGATGGCCATCATGGTGTCCCTTGGGGTCTTTGCCTTCTTCATCCTGGCTGCTGTTCTTGTCATCACCATCCTCATCTGGTAGGGTGGGTTTTGAGAAGGAGCTGTATGATTGCTGTCCCCCATCCCATCCTGAACCCTCACCATGGAGTGCCCTGTGATCCCCCAGCCCTGCCCTGGGATCCCTGCCAAAACACACTTGATACCCCTTAGGGTAGTTTATGCTCCCCTTGCCCCTGTGCCACATCCATGCCTCTTCCCAGCACACCCATTACTGCCCAGCCTGCCTGGGCTCTTTCTAACAGCCCCAGATCCAAGGGACCTTTCTCTGAATCCCCTCAAGATGCTGCTCCTTCTAACATCCTCCCAAAGGCTCCTGCTGGGGAGTCTCATGCTCCAGAGTCAGCACAGACATCCATCCATGTGCCTTTGCTCCCTGGGAATCCTGTCCCTGGGTCCCCTCTCATCCTGCCACCATGGGATCTCCCTGCCATGCTCTGGCTCTGCTGTCAGTCCCTGTTCCCATCCCAATCCTGTTCTGTCTGCTGACCAGTTCCTGCTGTAGCCCTGGAGCTGACCCACTGGAGAGGTTAAGCTGAGCTGGGCACAGTTGGGCACAGCTGGATGGAAGCACAGCAGGATCACTGGGAATGTGGGCAATCCCAATGCTCAGGGAGGCTGCTTGGGGTCTTCAGCTGCCATTGATCTCATCCCCAGGCTCCGGGTGAGGAAACATGGCAAGGACAAGACCAAACCAAGCTTTTTGGTTGCTGCCACCCACTTGAAGGCACTACCAAGTGAGTTGGGGTGCAGGGTGGGGAATGGGGGGAAATGTGGGGCAGGGAATGTGGAGCATAGGACAGGTCACTGTCTCCAGTGTCCCACTTGACCCCCTGTCCTCTCTCTCGGCAGAAGCTCAGATCCTGTAGTGAGCCCTGGCTGATCCCTGCTCCCTGCACCCGCTTGCCCATGCGTGGGACTTGATGCCACTGCTGGCCCCCAAGGACCCCACGCCACCTGGGTCATCCCACAGCTGTGGACATTGCCGAAGCACCCAACACCCTGGGGTTGCAGGATGGATCCTAAGGAGAGAGGCTCTGCTCTCAGGAGCGTTGGACTGCCTGAGCCCGCCAGGAGCCAGCTGGAGTCACTTCAGGCTCAGGGTGACAGGCCAGCTCCACCTCCGAGCGCTGCTAAACAAATGGGGATAAGATACTGAGCCAGCCCCACTTCACTGCCTAGTGTTGAGGGGGACCATGGGTGTAGGCTCTGGGGGGTGCCGGGCATCAGTGCTGGGCCAAGGGGTGCTGATCCCTGCCTGTCACCCCCCACCAGCCACCAGCAGGTGGAAGAGAGCACCCCCTGCCCCTTCCCTCTGCCCCAATCCCCTGTGCTGTGGCTGGACGGAGCAGCGATGCCAATAAAGGGGATATGCCAATGCTATCATTGGCACTGTCCAGGCAAAACCCCCTTGCAGATGATGCTGGGCCAAGGGAAGAGTGAATGCCAGCTTGGGAATAATCCTTGCAGGAGGTGCATAGGCAGCAGGGCTGCCTCCCAAACTGTTCAGCCCCTCTCCCCAGGTGCCTGGAGGGTCTGAGAGAGACCCATACCGAGGCTAAGTGCCAGAAGAGGATGCAGACAGGCAGCTGTGTGGGACATCTGCCCTACTTTCACCAGCATGACAGCTGAGAGAGGACCCTCTGCACAGCCCCCCTTGTTCTGCATGTGGCCCCCTTGCCGCAGCTCGATCCAGCCCCTCTAATGGCTTCCATGTGTTGGCACCTCCCGACCCTGGTGCTCAGTGCCAGCAGTCCAACGAGATCCAGATGGAGCTGGGTGGAAATTCAGACTGTGGCAATACATGGAGCACAGGAAGCAGAGCCAGTGCAGGGTGGGGACCCACCTGGGTCCTGGGGCTGCCCATGAACCCACAATGCAGAGGGTGCCTGGACTGGGGCACCCACAAAGGGTCCTCGTGTGGACTGAGTTGGAGGGAACTAGGGCAGGTTGTGCCTTTTGCAGTGTGTTGTGTGCCCACAGGCTCCCTGCTGCTCTCACTGGGTGCCCTGGTTGTGGGCTCATGGGGGCTCTCCATGACTGGCTCTGTAAGGTTGCAGCCCCTCACTGTCCCTCATGGGCATAGACATGCTGAATGAGAGAGCTGGGGGTCAGCCCTCTATCTGCAGTTTGCTACTGGCACAGCACTATCCCTGGACCAGAGCAGAGCTCTCCATGGGGCAGGTAAGGCAGGTAACCAAGCTGGGGAGGTATAAGGAGCCAGATATTGCCTGGACTTCCAGGCTCAGCAGCCAGATGACCTCTCCCAGGTGTATCCCATAGCTTGACAGCTCCAGCTATATCACACTGCCATCACCTGCTGGGCTCTGGTCCCCAGCATCCAAACCAACCAATACACATTTTAATGTGTCACATAGTCACCCTTGTCTTGCCATGGTCACCCTTGTCTCTTGTCAGTCCCCAGCATGGCATGAGCAGCCTTTACCATTGAAAACCTCCTCTTATCACCACCAGATCCCATTCCTCTGCCACTATGGAAGGGATCAAGGCAGTGGTTGTCCAGAGATGCTGTGGAACATAGGTGATGTATATCCCATAGCTGTGGCTCCAGTGTTTGCAAACAACTCAGTAATTTCCCAGGATCTGGTGCTGGTTTACAGACTGCGTAAGATGTAGCAGCACAGCAGCCAGAGAATGGGAGACAGCAGCTCTGGCCCCCATGTTCTGCCTGCTTTCAAACTCCAGAAAGTCCAGGTATGTTCTAAATAGAAATTTGTTGCTGCTTGCTGGGGAAGCCATAGATCTGTTGTCCCCTTGTGCCAAGCCCTGTGTCACCTTCCTTAGCTGGCTCTTGCCTGGTGAGGCAGTAGGGACACCCAGTTCTGGTGACCTGGGCAGCCTGAGGGCAGGAGAGGCACATCAACCCTCATCACAGTATCCTGCACCCCATGGCCCTGGAGGGTAACCCCTTTCCTCTCTGATGTAAGGAGTCATGACCTGCCATCCATTTGGCAGCTGGAGATACCAAGAGCAGGCAGGGGGTCTGCATGTCCCCACAAAGCCCTGCCTGCCTGCACTGCAGCTTCCACTGGGATGCCCTGTGGTTCAGCTAGCTGCTCCAGCAGCCTGTAAATGTGACACATGGGCCTTGGGGACCCAAAGGAAACAGCAAATTCTGTGCTTTGGGGAATAAAGATGCCTGGTGCTGGGTGCTGCTCTCCCCATTGCCAAAGGGGAAGAGGTACTGGTGCTGGACGTAGGTAAATGGCTTTCCAGTGGACTGAGAAGATGCAAGGGGAGGGCTGGGGTGAGCAGCAATCTGGAATAAAGGACAGGGATCCAGATGCCAAAATCAACTTTGTCTTCAAGCTGTGGAGAAGAAAAACAGGAAGGGACCATGAGACCAGCCCCAGTACCGGCACCTCCCTGTCCCACTGTGGGGCCAGGGCACTTCCTCCAGGCTTGGGCTCTCTGGTGGTTCGTGCAGCCACTGAGTGAGCAGGAGGCTTCCTGCTCCAGGCTGGAGCCCTGCCTGGACGCACCCTGCCCCAAATAGGCAGAGGCACATCTAAACTTGCCTTTGCTGCCATATCCCACCCTCCCCAGGGTAGATGGTGTGCCAAGATCGCCAGGGGAGCTGGTAGGAGCCAGGCCTGGGGATGCTGAGAATGTGCCAGGTCAAAGCAGCCCATGGACTGTATCCACATGAGGCAGGGATGGGTCCAGCTTCGTGGCATGGAACAGGGACCAGCCCAAGCCCAGCAGGAAAAAAGTGCAGGAGAATATGGCCTGGGATACTCTTGGTTTAAAAAATTTCCAGCAGCCAATGCTACACGCCAGGGAAGGTCCCCAGCACTGGGACACACAGACATCCATATCCATTGTCTCCATCTCGCACAGGGTGGCCAGATCATGTCTCAGGCAGGGGCTTGTTTGGGAAATCTATAGCTTTGGCAAAAGCCTTTTCAGCAGGGCACTGGTTGTGGGCGGTTGTGCAGCACTGCCTGGGCTGTTTGACTGCCACCAACCCTGCCAAATTTCTGAGCTAGCCCTCAGGACTAGCCTCCTCCTCTCCCTGCCTCACTGCCAGGATCAGCCCGCATTTTGCAGGGGAGGAGGCAAGTTGCACAGGACTGTGAAGCAAAACAGTCTCAACTTACCTCTCATGGCTGCTTCTGCTTCCTTCCAAGCCAAATCCTGAGCCAAGGAAAGAAGTAAAAGCAGCTTCAGCAGAATAGCCATGAAACATACATCTCTATGTATCATGAGACAATGTAGAGAGCAAAGGGTACATAAACAGTCCGTGGTTCAGCTGGGAGGGAAGGATGCATGGATTGAGGGAAGGAGACATGCAGATGTTTATATGGGTGCGTGGATCAGTTTTCACAGGGAGGAAGGGATAGATGAATGTATAGATTAATGTATGGATAGGTAGTTTGTCAGTTCCATCCTAAGCATCAAAGATGCTCACTCAGCAGGGGTGGCCTTGTGAAGAAGGATGAGAGGCCACAGGCAGAGAGCAAGGACTGTGTTTGGTGACCCATGCACCCAGTCCTCATATAAATGGCATCACAGCTGATATGAGGAGACAACTGTCACCAGAGCAGGTCCTGAGAGTACTGGGGACAATGGGGGCCATCTCCAGAGGGACTGCATCCCCTCAGGAGTCACTTCTATCTCACACTGCCCAGACAATGAGAGAGTAGGAACAGCAGGAACTATGCCTAGAGACACAGTGAATCCAAACATGAATGCTTTAAGAATGTAGTGCTGAACATTTGCCCTGACCATAGCTTTCATCTCACCTGCATGTGGATACCTCTGTCTGGGAACTTGCTGGAGATCCAAGGACTCAACCCATTAGAGACCCCTGCAATCCCCCATACTCCCTCTTCTTCATCTGCCTCCCTTTCTAGCTGCCACAGGCCTGAAAATTCCTTGCTCTTCTTTCCTGAAACAGGAGACATCACCTGCCAAGCCCAATGTGGAGAAGGGAGAGATCTGAGACATCTCCTCTTGCTGCTGCATTGTCAGCTTCTCCCTCTGGAAATGGGTTGTTTCTTTCTTTGCTTGCTGGGGCTGGCCCCCACCCTGCCTCTAGGATGCTTTTGGTCTTTCACAGATGGGAAATGCCAAGCACCTGCCACAGAGATGCTGGGAGGCAACAGCCAGCAACACATCTCTGCCCAAGCACTGCTGCTCATGATTTCTTGGGAAATGGCTGCTCTCTGCTCCAAGCAGCAGCAGCAGCCCACAATTTTCCTGCTAGCTTTTTCCTTTTTTTTTTTTTCCAGCACTGGAAACAGTCCTGTTGCCCAAGCAAGAGTTCCCACTCTTTTGTGTTCCTGCCCTGGAGTGTGGTGGCACAAGGTGCCACACACATGCTGGTGTGCTCCCCATGCACACATTTCTGCTGTGCAACATGAGGACTACACCTCAGTACTGCCATCTCGCTTGCTCAGAGGAGATGATCTCCTCCCTTCCCCTTGGGAGGAACTCCATTTTCTCCTCCAGATGCAAGGACAGAGCTTCCCTGGGCAGCCTCTCTACGTGCTCTCCTCCCACCAGCTGCACCTTTTCCTCTCTTTCATTCACTGCCACATCAGCTGCTTTGTCGGCATGGGCAGAATAAATAATTAGAGGTTAATGGACGGCATGGCCCAGCCCTATGCAGGAAATTCTCAACCAGCTGGTTCACTCCAGTGCTCCTCATGTTTCCAGAATTCCATGGAGCAGGCACTGGGCAGGCAGAGCTCTGTACAGCTGCACCTTTGTCTGCATCCTGACTATGACGGACCCAAGTTAAATGTGTCTCTGGGAATCTCGTGTGGTCTTTGCAGGGTCACATCACATTCAAGCAACTCCCAGCTTTTGTTCTCCACTGCGAGATCCACCAGAGGTGGGAGCAGCTGAGCTCCACATGAATTCTAGGCACTGGCACCAGCATAGTCACCTCTGTGCTGGTGGATATGGAGGGTGTAAGGTGCCAGAAGTGTCAGATCTGTTTGAGATCCCCTCCTGGGATGATGACTGATCCTCGGGATGATCTGCAGGTCTTAAAGGCACTGATTCCCAGGGGAAAACTAACCTGGAAAGTACTCATCACTAGAAATATGCTGACCTGGAAGGCACTGATTCAAGAGAGGATGCTGACTTGGACGGTGCTGATTGCCAGTGGAGTGCTGGAGATGCCAGCCTGGAGGGCACTGATCCCCAGGAGGATACAAACCTGGACGAGAGATGCCTGGGAGAATGCCAGTCTGGAAGGCACCAATCCCCAGGGGTTAGCTGACCTGAAAGGCACCATTTATCCAGAACACGGAGCTTTTTTCCCCCTACTACAGAGAACTTGTTTCAGCTCCCCACTTACACTGGGCAGCAGCTCGGCCAGGGTCCTCTCCAAGGGCTTGGGCTAGGGATCCACACTCAGGCAGGGATCTGTGGCTGGCGGCAAAGAGCCTGGCGAGCTGCCTGAAGGAAGCTGAAGCAGCACCACCTATTCCAATTTCCCTCCTCCCCGGAACTCGCAGCTGGGAGCCGCTGCCCAACTAAGGGAGAGGGGGCGTGGGGCTCCCAGCTACTGCCGAGATAACCACGAGCTGCGTCCTTCTGCAGGCAAGATACACAGACTCTGTTTTCCCACTAGATGGCAAACATTGCCTTCAAAAACAGCCTTCGGAGAAATTGTGTCCACCCCTGTGAGAGGAGGCTGAGAAAACGCTCAGGGAAAAGCCCTGAGGGCGACGGACCTGAGGCTTCTTCATCGTGGGGCTGAGGGAGGCAGGGATCGCGGCGTGCTCCTCATCTTGCTTTTTCTGTCATCTCTGAAATGGTTTTCCTTTCCCACCTGCCTGGTTTCTCCCTGGTCCTGGGAGACCCATCCCTTGCCCTATGCTGGTGGGACTGGGCGCCCTGGGCTTGCAGGGGAAGCATCTGGTTAACCCTGGGTAACACCTTGAAATTCCACCACCACAGAGTGAACCCCAGAAGCTCTCCTGAGAATTAATTACACTGTGGTTTGTGAACCAAAGAGTGTTCATTCCCCTCTGCAAGTGCACAGGTCCACAGGCAAGCCATTATGCTGCATGTAAATGAAAGAGGCAGGTATGAAGGTTGCGCATGGGGATGTGCACACTTATTTAAGGTCTTCTGCCAGCTCAGAAGTTTTACCAGGCTTGTTTAAGTTTTAATTCAGACCCAGATTTTTTTCATGGTCGTCTGTATTATCCTTGTGCAGAAGTTTCCTGAGTGTTTGCTGCTGGCCCTGGCATTGATGCAATATTGCTGTGTGGTTAAACATGATGTATCATAGCTAATGAAGGAGCTAACTGTGGATGGTAAATGTTTAATATGGTCAAATCAAGTCAATTAGGGAATGTCAAGAAAAGTGTGTCATCCCAGCTGTGTCTGTCCTGTGTGGAGGAGAGGTTCTGTGGAAGGGTAAAACCCCTGTCACTGCAGGATCAGCAGCTCCTAACACCAGCCAAGGCTAAAGATGCTGGATGCAGATCTTCCTGCAGACCTCCAGTCCACCCTGTGGGTACCTTCACCTGGGGCCAAGGACAGTTTTTTCAGAACAAGACTTTATTTCTGGAATGCAGACCTCTGGGTGGCTGGAGGGGATGGCAGTCATCTCCAGTGCCAAGCTGGCAAATGAGAGCTAGTAAATCATCTCACTTAAAACACTCCTTGTAGACCCCCCAACAGGACTCTTGGCAGTTCACAGCATGCTGCCTGGTTTTGTGGCAAGCCTGTGGCCTAGTTTTGTGGCAAGCCTGTAGCTCAGCAGTGCTCAGACCATGAATCCCCAACAATGGCAGCCCCTCACCAAGCATTAACTAATGGCAGCAGCTGTAGTCCCTCCACAAAGTGCTCTGGAGCCCTGCTCCTCACAGCTTCCTCTGCCCTCACTGCCTCAGCTTCCTCCTGGGCATATTCTTTGGTAATCATTTGCCCTTGGGTTAGAAGGATCCTTTATGTGTCCTGGCCACTTTCTTCAGGAAAAGATTATTGCCTCTTCTTCCACAAGGGCTGGCAAGTCCCTCACAAGGTTATTTATAGCAAGTCGCAGAGAAAACTCTGGAAAATGAAAGGAAGAATGTGACTAGGGAATAGAAACTGAGGGAGCTCTTAGGAGCTAGTCTGTAGCCTGTGGCTCAGGGCAGCAAGCCAGTGACAGATTGTGATGAGCCAAGCAGGTAGAAGGCCCTTTCCAGCTGGGCTCCCTGCCAACCCTTGTGTTGGTATGTGCTGATGCGTGGGGACAACAGGGACAACATGGATGGTGTGGGCTCTGGTGCAGCACCCCTGTGGCTTGAGGCTTCCCCATCCCTTGGTGATACTCACAGCCTCTGCAGGCAGGAGAGCAGAAGTTAAGCACAAATGTGACTGCTTCACTCCTGAAGTTGAGATTTACCAATCCAGGCAGGATTGACCTCTTGACCTGCAGACACCAAGGAATGGACAAGTCCCCATGTCTGAGGCTGTCATATCTTTTCCTTGATGTGTGCCTGATTCCAGCATTCCAGTCCAGGTCCTGGAAGGGGTTCTGTCCCTCCCCTGTAGGCTCAGGGTTCTGGGGTTGGTTTCCACCAAACAAATGCTTCCTGCCTCTGTTTGGCATCTCTAATTGACGACAGGCTGCCATGGGCAGCAGCCGCCCTCCCACCCCCCAGTCTTACTTTAAGCCCTGTCTCAGATCCCTGGAGGCTGGGCCCTGTCAGGAGTGGTCTCAAGATAACCAACAAACTAGGGGCTGAAGCAAACTGGGAGCCATGTTCTCTCCCATCTGCAGCAGGGTGACACCCTCCACATCCCTCAGATCGTGCTGACTGGTGGGAAAATCCTCTAAACATGAAGCTGGCTATGCTTCAGACATGCTGGTAGGGCTGCGCCGAGCTACTTTAGGTAAGGACCTGCACCTCTCTCCCAGTGGCCTTGCCCAGGGTTGGCATGATGTGGGGCACTGGTGGCAAACTCAAAGAGACTGTGGGGCTGGGCATCCCTTTTGTGCTTGTTCAGGTGCCCCAGCAGGAAACGGGTGAGAGGCATGATCAGGCAAGGTAGCTGAAGGAGCTGGAGAAATGCTTTTGCTGTGTGCAGAGCTGAGGGATGAGCCTCTCTAGACCCATGTGGCAGAGCAAAGGCAGTAACCCACCATGGCACTCCGAGAGCCCCAGCAGAAGCATTGTGCAGAAAACAACACCCAGGCCTGCACAGAGAGGAGCAAGGATGCTCCAGCTATGTTTGCACTAAGAAATCAGCTCTGCCAAGGACTGCTTTCTGGTAGGGAATGTTGCCTGCCTTTGGGGATAGACTAGCTGACCTGGGCCAAAACCTGCCGGAAATGATGCTCAGAGTGTTCCAGCACAAAGGACATTTGCTTCACTTGCTGTCACCTGTGCAGCCCTGGTGGCCTGCAGTGGGCACCGCTCTGTCTTCAGGGGCACTGGGACAATCAAAAAGGTGAGACTCCTGCCTGTAGCCTGGCTAAAGAGAACTGCTGCCTTCAGGGGCCCACTAGAAGGGCAGATGGAACGAAGCACAGTACAATTTGTGTGCCACCATTGCTGGGAGGGCAGCCTGCTGCTGCCCAGAAGGAGGGGAACCCAGCAGAAACCAAAGCCTTAGCTGGAGGAAAGAGGAAGAAGTCAGTGCTGTTGGTGGCTCAGATCCTGCAGCGGGTTAGTGGCCTCCCCTTCCTGTGGGATTTTTGCTGTTTGCTTATTCTTATTACATAAACATAGGAGTCTGGCTCTGCTCCAGGGCTCAGTTCTGCAGAAAACAACCTGTTTTCCTTTTTGCATCACAATCATTTAAAAGCAGCCATTCCTAGGCTGAGGCCTAAGGATACCTGGTGAAGGCCTGACAGGTGATCTACAGACTTGCTTCACCTCTACAGTGCTCCTTGCTCTGTGGGGCTGGAAACCTATAAAAGTATTAGAACTGGGTTCTGGAGACCACAGGAAGTATACTGATGCCTGAAAGGCCCTGCTTTCATTTCTTCAGGAAGGTAGTCACTTTGAAGATAAAAAACAAAAAGGATCTGCCATCTTCCCTGGAACATCAACTGCCAAGGGAAGCTCAGGTTCCCTTTGCACAGGCTCCAGCACAGCCCACGGTGACTGGTACTGCAATTCCCCTGGTGTAATAATTCTGATACCCTTCCTTAAAGCACAGCTCAGATCCAGAGAGTAAGAAAAGCTAAAAAATAGACAAGGAGATGGATTGTCAGGGTGATGGGCAGCAGCTGAAACATCACAAGGCGCGAGAAGGGGATGCTGCCCACCCAGCTGTGGGGTTTTGCTTCTGTCACACCAAGGGAAGCCCAGCCTCTTGGTATCTCTGGGATCTAGGCTGTTGATGTTTCATATCTCTCCTGTGCTCCTCATCTTTGCCAAGAACGGCAGGGAGACAACACAACTCCCCACTGCCTCTCTACTCGTGGCTGGGGCTAGGAGTGACAAAGTACCTCTCCAAGCCACATAATCCATCATCAGCAAAGGACAAATTACCATTGGCAGCGCAAAAAAGAGAGAGGATAAGGCCAAGGTGTGGAGCTTGCAAGTGTCTCTGCAAGGAAATGAACCTTCATTGTAGCACTGTGAGTATTTACTGAAATGTACACAGGGCTGTGTAATCAGTAAACCTGAGCAGACTGTAAAAAGGGGGATAAGGTGCCAAGTCCTCCTTTTATTATTTAGATGTACCTACACTTCTTTTTTCTTTGAAGACAGTTACCAGGCTAAGTTTTTGTATCTTGTACCCAATAAAGATATTGAAAGCCCTTAAATCTACTGCTGTGTAATCAGCAGCTTGTTTCACTGCAGAGGTAAATGACACTGGTGTGAGACATTAGCTGTGCATGGCTCGGAGCTCTCTAGAAAACATCCTTGATTAGCTGGGAAGTATTCACTGGCATGCACGTGGGACAGGCTAAGCAGGCTAGTTTTACCCCATCCCTGGCTGCAAACCTGGTGTCCTTCAGTGTCCTCACACAGGCACAGGGGGCCATACACAGCCTTGTGACACCATCCAAGTACACCAGGAGGGTGCCAGAAGGGATAAATCCAGCAAATGGCAGTGTGGAATGTGTCTGGGACTCTGATGTGAATATCAGCTCTGAACTGACACTGGCTTACATGTACCAGCATGGGAACCTTGAAAAAGAGTAGCAGAGACCCACCAGGATGGAGATTTTGGCTTCCTCCTGTGCTCACTGTGTCCTGTGCAAGCTCTTTCACCATAAGCCAGGGGCATATGTGGCAGTCACCTGTGCCCAGCTCCAATTGCCTGCCTGCAGCCACTGCTGGTGCTGGTGGGAGTTTGGCACATGCCTTCTCCTTGCTCTGTGTTTGTGTAAGAAGGGAGCTATGGGGGCAAGGCTTGTGGACCCATATCCCAGCACATCACAGGCTCCTTGAGATGGCATCTCCAGTGAAGACAAGCATTACATAACCAAAGCAGTGCTCCCCTGGCCTTGAGGATTGTATTAGTGTCTTCCTGTGATATTAGGACAGTAGGGAGGTGAAGAGAATGCTGAAGCATTTCCTATGGCCCATGCTAGCACTCTGCACTGTGGCTTCAGTTCCCACACACCAAAAGGAGCATCAGCACTCAAGTGCAGGATGTGCCAGCCATGTGTGCCTTTATCAAGGAACTGTTATGCTTACGGGTGCTGTCCAGAGACTCAGACCTGCACTAGACCCTGAAGCCCTCACAGTCTTATCAAAACAGACCAGGCGTACAGTGAATGGAAGAGTTATCTGCCACTCCTGTACACAGGGAAAGAGGAGGACAGTGAGTGATGCACAGAGACCATGGCAGGGCTACAGTTAAAGAATGAGCCTACTGTCACTATGGAGCAGAGCTCAGCAGTGTCATTCTCCCACAGCCCAGGTGCTCCTGGGCTCATAGCTGCAGCTACACCTGTCTGATAAGCTCTCTGACATAGGCAGGGAGCAATCTCTTCTGCTGGGACTGCTCCTCCACCTTGGGGCACGCTGGTGACAAGGGACATCTTCCCACAGCATGACCACCAACCCTCTTGTCCCTTCAGAAATGGTGTTTGGGATGCAGTAACAGCAGCTGCAAGAAATTTAGAGGAAGGGTAGGCACTTGTCAGAGCAGCCTCTTACTTTGTGCCCATATTCGGTTATGTTCACCCCAAGCATCCCTGTCCACAGAAATCATTCTCTTTTTAAACAAAAGAAACCAAACCAACCAACCAACCAACTGAATGAAACCCACAAACAGAAACCACAAAATACTTGAAATGTGTTGGAGTGACCCATCAGCATTTTTCAATCAATAGTCCAGCGTGCTGTTCCTCTACTGCAAAGAACTGGACGTACCCATTGGTACCATTTGTGAGTTCACATAAAACCAGCCCAACCTCATGCATTACGTCCTGAGCCCTGCACCACCCCTGGATGCCCTCAGACAAAGTTCTCTCCAGCTTTTTTATCTCTGCTACTAGTTTCTGTAGGTCTCCAGGATGTGCTGCCACACACCCACAGCCTGGAATGGCTCCGTGTGACAGCTAGCCTTGGACTTTGCCTGTCTGAACAAAGACAAGAAGAGACCCGGTGGTGCCTTCCTTCTTCCCAGTGGGTGGCTGCGTTTTTCTGCTGCCCGGGATTTTTCAGGGAGTCAGGGACATTGGGTTAAGCTTTGCTAGAGCAGGGCAGAGAGCCAGGAGAGCTCTTGTTCCCGTAGCACAGGAGGTCAAAGGACCAGCATGCTCCCTCCCGGACAGCGCTCACAGCTCCTCTGTCTGCAGCCACTTCCTCAGGATGTGAGAAATGCTGGGTAGGTAAAGATATCTTGGGGATGAAGGCCAGGGAAGAACCTCTGCTGGTACCTCTCATCCCAGCCTGGTGTAGGGTGAGGGGTGCCTCACCAAGCACGATAGCTGGAAAGAGCAGCTGCCCCAGTATCCTTTGGGGCTCATCAGAGGACACCAACAAAGAAGGTGAGAACAGGTTAATGAGCCTCTTCAGTCATTCAGAAGAGTGGCAGTATATACCTTTTATAAGAATAAAAGGATGTGAAAGGCATCACGTGAAATTTCACAGTGCAAAGGGTGAAGGAAACAGCCCAAGAGCAGCAGTGGTGGGTCAGAGGCTCTCTCATTCTGTCTCTCTCTGCAGCTGAGACCGCTACTTGGTACATAAGAGAAACCAGCAGACAGAGAGGAATACAGAACCATCTTTCCCTGCCAGCACCCAGGAGTCACCAGTGCAGGAGCTTCCCCAGGTGCAGCTTGTGTGGGAACCTGTGGTGGGTTTGTCCAGTCCCTGGCCGTTCCCCACCAGCACCCTGTGCTGAGAGTTCAATGGATTATCAACAGACAGTTGATAATCACAGTTGACATTATCAACAGTGTGAAAAGAGCACTGCTGTTGTTTTTAAACTTTGACCTGAGCATTTCAGGGATGCACAGGGATCAGGAGCCTTTGGGTTGACCCTGGCAATGCTGCAGTGGGCTGTGCGGAGGATGTTTCTAACCAAACTGGACCCTGGCTCCTGGGTCAGCCTCCCTGAAGAAAAAGGAGGCTTTAAAAGACCTTTAAGGTTTCCAGGAGATCAGTGCACTTCTAATGCTGCAGGGGTAGCTTTATGAGGAGGGAGAGGAGCTCAGGGGCTCAGCAGCTTTCAGTGCTGCCCAGTTTCTGATAGTTGCTTTCCAACAGTTTAGGAGTCTGGCTAACCCAATGGCTGTGCTTGGAGTGGGACACATTTTCTTTTCCCATCCTTCTGACTGTTATCTTGATGACTCTCCCCTCTGTTTCCAGTAAGAAAGGATGCACAAGAAAGTCCTTCCTTAGCAGGGCATGGAGCCAGTATGCCTTATCAGGCACAGAAGAGCCAGCCAGGGACTTCCCATTCCTTGCTGCTGTGCCCCTTTAGGAATACCAGCCTAATACATCTTACATGCTTCAGAGACTTCCCTAGCTCCCCCCGTGCACTCTTGGCAGTTCTGTCCCAGAAGACTTTAACTTGACTTTCTTTGATGGCTTTTTCCTGTTCCTGATAAGCCTCTGCCTGGAAATCTTTGGACAGGTTTATCCCACAGAAAAACTGGGAAGGATGATGCTGTTCTGGAACAGTACAGCCCCTTTGCTCCACAGGGAAGCCCTCAAAATCCCAGCCACTGTGGCCTTCTCCGGCTGCCTTTGCAAGCAGCTGTGAAAAAGTCTCACTTTGGAATTTTGATGTTCTGGTCTTTGCCTGTGGTGTCCCTGATGGGCCATGAAGGCATGGCATGGAGTTGCAGACACTCTTCACAATAGAGCTGTGCCAAGACTCGATCTCCTGCCTGTCAAAGAAATCCCATTGTAGCAGCTCCATATCAAATCCCTGCAGAACTAGTTGCCCTCCACGTTCACACACACTGTCCAGAACAGGAGAGCAGAAAGGAAGGAGAAATTCTGAGCAGATTGAGGCTGTTCAGACTGGAAAGTACTGACCCAGAAGGCTTTTGTGCAAGTACAACCAGACACAGTCAATGAGGGGCAAGATCTGGACCAGGAGGAATTTCTTCCCAGAGTACACTGAAGGGGTTCTGGAAAGAGAGAGGGCAATGACCCTTCTGAAGACCAGCCAGAGTCCTTATGAAAAAGCACCTCAGGGTCACATTCAGAGGGGTGAATACCCTGTTGAAAGAAGTTGTTCTCTCCCTACCTTTGCCTGCTTGCAGCACAAGGAAGGCTGCAGCCTCAAAACTATTGCTGCAAGTGAGACAGAGCCCTCTAGAAAGCTGGGAGGTTCTGCTCATCATGGACTTGTCCCAGCTGCCAGCACAGCCCATGATGAATGGCCCCAGCATGTTCCAGCACACCACAGCTCCCCAGCATTTACTTTAGACAGATGCAGCACAAGGAAGACAAATGAGATCCAGAGAAACCCAACCTTCTGTAGGCCCCCTCCGTCTCTATTTACATGTCTGTTTTCTCCTCCAAGGCCATGCATCTCCTTTGTTTAGGAGAGTGTCTGGCTTCTGATCTTGTTCCAGATGTTTTTTTGCTTGAGTCTTTCTTTATTCTGCTAAAGCACTGAGCACAGACACTTGAAGGCTGACAGAAGGCCTGTTTTGATTAGAACTCCCTTGACTCCAATGCTTCAGACCTTGCACCAACCCAAAATCATGGCCTCTGCTTGGCACTACCCTGGGGGCTAGCCAGTGCATATCTCCTGCCAGCCAAACTTTCACAGCTGTCTCCCGCTCTAAGTCTTGGAAACATCACAAGGGTGAGGATATACCAGGAAGTGGAATGGTGCCCATCTCTCTGAGCTCTCCAGAGACATAAAGGACCCTGCAAGGGCTTCCCCCTCAAGATGAGCCTGAGCTGTGCCCTCACTCCAAGCCCGGGCTGAGCATCAGAATGCTGGCGATACACCCATCCACTCCACTGGAGTGTGAGAGCTCTGCATGGAACCTAGCCCTGCGAGGACAGGTGGTCTGGGAAGTGTTTGGCAAGATGGGAACAGTGTGTGCTGCCAGCTAGCTCTCCAGCTTCAAACCAGCCTTTATTTATTCCTGAGCAAGACTGCACAGCTGCTTTCAAAAGGCGTTTGATGCTAAACTCCTTGGCTTCACGTTCACCCTGAAGAGCTCATTTCTGTTATCTTTTTGGGTTGCTTTCTTTTTTCCCTCAAGCCCAAACTCAAATTATGCTGGTGAAACAGAGCCAAGCCTGCCAAGGCCCTTGTCAGGAGCACCCTAGCGTGTGGCCCAGATGGTAACAAGCATGCTGGTTTTCACTGCTGATGGTTCACACTCTACTATTAGCACTGCACAGCCTGCTCCACTTTGTAGGAAATCTTTCCGTGAACGGCAGGGTGAAGGAATTCTGCTGACCAGAGATATTCTAGAATACGTGGTTTTATTGCAAGGGTCGTGGGTAAAGAGGGTCTCGCCTTCAGCCACCAGCCTTGGCTGAAGGGAAGTCCCAGACAGAACGAGGGAAGAGCAAGGAGGTAATAGTTATGAGAGAAGGGAAGCGGGGGAGCAAGGCAGCAACGGTCAGAGAGCAGAGAATAGAGAGAGCAGGTAAGGGCCAGTAAGAGAGTGGAGCATAGAGAGGAGGTAAGAGAGTGGAGGTTAGAGCGGAGGTAAGAGAGCAGAAGTAAGAGCAGAGGTAAGAGCAGAAGTAAGAGAGCAGAGAATAGAGAGAGAGATCCTTGTTACAATGCATTATATCTTCTTTTGTGATGAATATTCTAGTTTACAGTGACCAACCAATACAAGACACAAAATCCTATAGAATCTACATATAGCCTATAAGAACTACTACATTACCATACTATGTTATATTTTAAACTCTAAAAACTACTCTTTAGACTTGTCTGTTTTGCTACATCGACCTTTGGATCCCTTAGCCAGCAGAAAGGTATTGTTTAATCAAGAGGGATTCTTCTTCAGCTGGCTAGGCTATTGTTTTCAGGTTATATAGTAACTAAGACTCAGCATCCTACAGCTCAAAGTAAGCTTCTATTTCTATTTCGATTATAGGTTTCATATTTTCAGAATCTTTTTCTAAACAATCATATTTATAAGGTTGCCCTGATTCATCTTCCCCAACACACTTCAAAGGTAATTCTAATGGAAGACACACACAAGATCTTTTTCTTTCAGTCTGGCATGACCAGCTCTCCCCGTGCTCCCAAGGCACCTTCATCATTTTGGACACTAGGTCACCACCTGGATTTGCATTCAGGAGCAAGGGTTTCTTATGACCACAGGCAGCCTCACATCAAGCACCCAACAAGTAAATGGGAGCTTCAGTTTAACTCTGTCCTCACTTCTCCACCTTTTAGAGAGATTCCCAAGGTCATAGGAAGTGAAGGGTTTCACGTAGACCTCAGACGTATTGCATAAGGCAGAGAAAGTCCATCTCACCCACTAGGAACCTAGGAGGACAGTATGACAGGGCAGGGAAAGAATCAGGAAAGACTGCCTGGGGTCATCTAACCCATCCTGTGCTGAGCCAGAGCCAGCACTCCTTCCAGCTTTCTGACAAGCTCTGGTCTCTCTGTAAAAGTTTCTGGCAGTGGACATGCAGCATTCTTCATCTTCTTCTTCCTGCTAAATGGAATTTCCCCCAAAGTCTGACCCCTGTGGTTTCTTGACTTATCAGAATTAAACTCAGTACTTCTTTTCACTTTCTCTTCACTATATCCCTCTGTGCACTTGGAGACCATGTCATCCATTCCTGGAAGCAAGATTAAATCAAGTTCCTCCAGCCTGTTGTTTGAGGCCACATAATTCACACCTCTGATCAAATTCACCACTGTCCTCCACAACCCTCCCAAGTGGTGCACACCTTCCCAGAGTCCAGCTGTCCCATCTGGAACACCTCTCCCAGTGAGACTGATTTTTGTAATTCATGCACTGCAGGACCACTCATGAGTGATGCCCAGATTCCTCACTAAAGAAATCTCAGAGATAAATCAAGCATCCACCCCTGCTGAAAGGGAAAGGGACAGACCCTGCATGCAGCAAGCTACAGGACAGGTACCCCTTTTTCCTCATCCCAACACAACACCCACTTCTCCTATTAGCACTGCACCAGCTGCCAAGTTGGGCTGGATACCTGAGTGCCTCTTGATGTGAGGCTAACTCACAAATGGCTCTTTGTGGTGATTTTTTGCTTCAGTCTGCAGTAACTAAGTTTTAAACACCAGCTCTACAGCACACAGGTATGCCAGGAGGTGCTAGTTTTTGCAACAAACCACCTGTGTTGGATTTGCTGGCAGCAGGGCTAGTGAGTAGTTCAGCTGGAAACCAGATCAAGGTAGAGAGAGCATCCTTCCTACCATCCTCTGTCAAGCTGGGAAATATCTGCCGCTCCAAGTGTCTGTACTGGGATGGGGGGCAAAGCAGTGCAAACAGGACGGAGCCTGCCTACCTGAAGTGAGAAGTGCTGAGCTGAGTGACAGCATCTCCAGGACCTGCTGCCCTCCTGAAACCAACTGAATCCCACAGGCTCAGCAAAGAGCCATTGCACAGTGCAGACACAGCCTTCAGAAACAGACGGGTTCCATACAGCAGATATCAGCCCTGCTTTCACCCCAGGCAGACAGTGAAACCCGCAGCCCTGTTGGCTCTGACACTGGGAATTCCCTGGGGTAGCTGTCCTTGGCAGGGTCAGAGGACAAAGCAGCAGCTGGGAAATGAAACCAAGCACTGTGAGAAGAGGCTGAATCTGTAGCTGTAGTGTATCCAGGACACTTCTGCTTTTGTTCTTTGCTGTCATCCATCACCGTAACGGCTGACTGGTGCCTTTCCAAAAGCTGTGTCAGCTAAATAAAGAGGTGGGAAACTATACATTGCAGGTACTTTCAAGGAAAGCACTTGATTTATTTGCCAAAGACCACCTCAGCAGCTCACATTTCTGGAGCATCGTCCCTCCCACAGAGAGCAGAAAGTCACAGCTTGATAATTTAAACAGGATTAAGGAGCATCCATGTAAACAGAGTTATGGGTTTGCAGTGTGAGGACAGTCTGTGCACATCTCAGCAGAGGAGGGGCTTTCCCAGCCATAACATCTGCAAGAAAGAAAATGTTTCTTTCTGTGGGAAAGTGGGGAAGAATGAGATATGTTTGGAGCAAGGAACAACTAAAGACGGCAGCAGGTGAACCTCCCAAGCCAGGAAGCTTGTCAAACACCACACCTTGCAAATCTGCATTGACACAGCACAGCTGCCAAATCCTCTGGACAAGCCCAGAATAGTCACTATGCGAGTAAAATATATCTAGGGCAGAAGGATCCAAGGAAACTGGGCAGGACAGGGCCAAGCAGACACAGTGAGTGAGATACCAGGATTAGAGGTTTGTGTTTGTTGTATCTAAAGAAAGACTCCAGGAAGACCCCCTGGGTCTGCCTTACTACCAGCAATCTTCTGGCTTTCCCTTTTCACCATGGACACAGAAAGATTTCTCATGCTTATGGGTATAATGCATCCCAGCCAGCCTCAGGCTGTGCACCGATTTCACAGATTCATGAGAAGGTCTAAAGTCTTCTCGTCTTTGCTTGCCCCATGGCTGTGCCTCTTATCCCAGGCATAGCTAACCAGGTCTTTGCTAGCCTCCTCCAAGCCCCATCCCTGCAGTTTCAGCTGGTGGTGACCCCAAACCTCAGTCTCTGACAGAAACAGTTCTGTTTTGCCCTGTATCCAGACCATTTTGCTGTGGTTGCAGAGCAATTGAGAAAAGAAGGGAGGATAGGTTTCCCCCAGCCTTCTGTGGCTGGGCAGACATTGTGGAGAGCAGAAAAAAACTTAGAGGCGCAGCTAAGCAGGAAAACAGGGGGGAGAAGTGGGGAGGGCCATAGAAATGGCACTAAGCCTCCTGTCACTGCCCACTGTTTATTCAGGAGGGATGGGTAATGGGTACTTTTCAGGGTGTTCTCTTAGCAGGTTGAGATTGATTGATTTTTGATTGCCCTCCTGGTTTTGTCTTTTTCTCCAGTTTTTAGTTCTTCTCTGCAGAGTGAGCATGGCTGCATCTGAGGGCACAAAGGATGGGTGTCCCCTCCCTTTCCAAAGGGAGTCCTGGGACCTAGGCAGGGCTGTGCCCGGCTCATGGGTCAGTCCCCACTGCAATGAGCTGTAATTTCTGCTAATTCTAGAAACACAAAGCTGAGTCAAGAGCTGTCTAGGCACAAGAGTCTCCATATAAGATAGCTTCTGGGTTCAATTTGACTCCAGGAGCTCAGGGCAGGAAAAACACTCTAGTCCCATGCTCCAGTCCTAGGAATCAGACCATGGAGATGCAGTCTGAGCATCTCCAGACTGCAACACCACCAAGGAGAGCTCAGCTGCCGGAGGAGCATGGTAGGAATGGCACCAGCTCCTTCTTGGAACCACACAGCCTGGCTAAGAGTGCTGGCATCTTCCCACAGGACAACTCTTGGCAGAGAGTGTCTAGACAAGCAGAAGTGGTGATGATATGCCTGAAATGAGTGGGGAGCAAGCAGGGGCCTGAGGATGAGAGATGGCAGGTCTGGATCCTCTCCATCATGCACATGTTGTTTAGGCAAGAGCAAACAGTACAATGGAACAAGACTAAAGGGGCTTTTCCTCACCTGGCTTCCCACCCTACCCAACCATCCACATGTGACATTTCTTCACATAAACCCAGACAGGTCCCTGACCCTCTGCCAACTGGATCTGGCACTTGTGCCAAGGAAGAGCAGCTCCTTGCCTTGGCACCATGGGGTAGAGACCACCAGAATGGGGAACAACTGGCCCCTGCACTGGCAAATGAAAAAGCAGAATCGGCCTTCTCACAGTTGGGCGCCAGACTGAAGGAGCATCTGGCGATGGCAGAGAGAGGGATCTCTGGAGACCAGGGTGCCCCTTGAACTCAGCCTGGGCAGCATCCAAGACTGCTTTCACCATGCCAGGTAGACACACGAGCGTTCTTATGATCCCAGCTGTAAGAGCTGGCAGCCAGGGAGCAACCAGATGCCTGCTCAGTTTGCTTGCATAGATGCAGCCTTGTCCTTTCTCTCCTGCCTTGTGCACAGTCACCAAGAGAGTGGTTGTTTTGTCAGCTTCTTTTGAAAGCTCTGTAGTTACAGCATCTTGTTGCTCCACAACATGTGAAATACAGGTCTCCAGGTTTGAATAAAGGGCTACAGGTGACATAACCAATGCTCCAGAGCCTAAGTGATCCCTGCATGTAACTCCTGAGCTACTGAGCGCATGTCTGTATCACACTGCAATGGATTCTGGTCCTGCACCACCCACCCCTGAGGATGCAGCGAGGGTAGGAAAAGAGCAAGAAAAACATGTCTGGAGAAAAGAGAGGAGGACCTTTTTACTGAAACTAGATTCGGGCTGGGAACTGAGGATTTTGACATGGCAGTGGCTAGCTGCTTTCCCTAAGGAAAGTGGCTGCTTCCTTCTAAAGAGATCATTGACATTTTGAGTCAGAGAAACTCACTCCCTAGTTTACTAAGCACTGAACCAGTCTGGTTTTTGACAGATTTCCAAGGAGTTGGGCTCTGGAGGTCAGAGAGAGGCTGCTGCAGGGCTGGAGGAAGGACAGGATCCAGGACCACATACCTGGTCCAGGACGGTATCTCTTCTTGTCCTCCCCTGGGGGCAGTAAGAGCAGCCTGCTGCCATATCTGGGATCTGGATTGCCATCCACTTGAGAACCATGGCAGGCCAGGACCTAGCAGGGATCTGTGGTGTGCAGCCGCACTGCTCTGAGGAGAACACATCTACTGCTCCCAGGAGAGATGGAAACCCTGGGCTTTGCAACCATGCTCTTACAGGCTGGTTGGCTAAGACATCCCCGAAACTCTTACGGAAATGGATTAACCTGTTTCCAGCATCCAAAAGATCAGTGCAAGCCCCTTCTCCCTCATTTTCCCTGTTCTCCTTGTCATGGTAGCCTGCAACCAAGGACGAAACTGATCCACTGAAGGCTAAGCCCCTCTGGCAGTCCCTGCTCTTCACAGGGACCTGCTCCAGCTGCAGCAGCTCAGCCTCAGAGCAGATCTATGCCAAGCATCTTCCCTCTCCCCAGTCACGGCCCCCTCACAGGTCACTGAGTGAGCAGCAGGAAGGCTTCTGTCCAAGCCAGCACAAATTATCCTCATTTCCCACTCACACTGTTTGTCTTGGCCTCTCTTCCCATACCAGCCTTCCTTCTCTTCCTTCTGCTCAGGATTGAATTGCTGGGGCTGTCACTAGAGTTAATGATCTGGGACAGAACTGGTGCTCTGTGGAAGTCACTCTCAGAGACATCCGAGCCTGAGGCATTGCTTGTGCAGATACCAGGGAGGAGGACCACAGAGGGGAGAACACCTGAAAGATAAACAAGTCACCAACTGAATGAGCCAGGCAACCAGGGGAGAAGGGACAGGATTTAGTTTGCATTCGAGAGGTGTCAGCAAAAAGCCATCAGGTACCTGGGCACTCCCTAGCTTGAACAACCCAGCCACTGCACCACCATGGATACCATCCCCTGAGGACTGGTGGCCATTGCTGGTTCCCCTTGCCTTCAGGCATAGTCCTGGGCCATTTCACTCCCAGCCTGTGGCCAGGCATGCTGACTAGCACAAACCCGACTAATTTAATGATGCAGACAGTCACACAAGGGTGCTTGGGAGGAGAGGATGGTTCCTGCCTGTTGGACACACAAATGTCTCAGCTGGAAAGAACAGCTTTGTTCAAATATCACACGGCCTGGACAAAAGGGGACATTACAACACTTTGAGACAGGAAGACCTTATTCAGAGTGCACAGCAGACCTGAGGCTCAGGAGGAAAATGGCGACAGACTCTCAGTTTACTGTAGATGAGTGGCAGGAGCTGGGGGGCTGCCATCTGTGCCTTATCCATGGATGTGCCCAGGAGTAGATGTCTTCAGCAGCTCCATTGCTCCAAAAGCTTATCCTTCTATTCACCTGCACCCCAGCTGCCAGCAGTACTGAAATGCCAGAGCAATCAACCACACTGTGTCTCAGTTTCCCTTTACTGCAAGGACAAACCTCCTGTTCCTGCAGCACTTCTTTCATATCCCCTGCTCATTTGGAAGCTGAGAGCTGGGGTGCTCTGACCCAGCATCTGCACTTGCAGGACTGAAGCATTTGGGGCTGGATGGTGCAATATTGGCATGCTCCCTTCTACCCCATCCCTGCATACCTTCCCAGAGGGACCTGCTCTGGTAGCCTGGCTGAGCAGTGCAGAGCAGGGTGCCTGTTTTGCCACAGTGTTGAGACACTCCCAGGAGAGACCTGCAGCCCAGCCTGCTGTGTCCTTCATCCGTATGAACCCTCCTTCCTTCTCCTCACACCCCAGCATATCCCCCGTGCCACTGCAGCACAGGAGGCAGATCTGTCTGCTCACCACATATTCCACACTGGCTTTCAGACTCAAACATGAGGCATGACAACTACCTGCTGGCTTTTCTTTTTATTTAACAAAATCACAGCCCAATTAAAAGAAAAAAGAAAGAAAAAGAAAAAAAAAAAAAAGAGAGAGAGAGTAAAGAAGAGACATACACATGGAATTGTTGCAATGAACAGATCTAGCAGCAAATAACCTGAGAGCAGCATGAACTTCAGGTGTGGTCATGGGGCAGGGCTGGACCGTGGTATCAGGCTGGGGGACTGAGAAAGTATGCAATCCCTATTCCTTCGCCCTCAGAGGAGAGCAGGGGCTAAGAGCCACATCTCTGCCTGCTCCACACTAGTGGCTCTATTTCTACCGTTGCGAGGAAGAATGTATGGCCACTGTGGAACATCTCCATCACTCCCCTCCATCCCCACAGTGTTCTATGTTGGCAGCCCTTCCCAGGGATGCAGAAGAACTCTAAGTTGGGGCTGACAATGGAAAGCAAAGGGGTTGGACTAGAGCTGGATGTCACAGCTGCTGTGCTGATGGGAAGTCTGAGATTCCCCAGCTCACCTCGCAGGTCAGTCCATCAAACAGCTTCCAGGCTGCAAAGGTGATGGAGTCCAGCAGACCCTGGCTCAGCCTGACACAGGCTGCTGGGTCACATTGGAGGCAGAGGGAAAAAGACAGAGCAGACAGAACTCTGCCCAGCCCCACATGCTGGCATGAGTCTCAAGGAGGGTCAGCCCTGAGGCTGGAGGTGGAAGCAAGCTGGCTCCATTAGCATCAGATTCACAGATGGGAGGTGGTCCCCTCCAGCTGATAGGACCAACCATCGCTTCTTCAGGACCTACTTGCCCTGGGGTTTGCCCTAGGGAAGGGAAAAACCCAAGTGGTATTAGTGTGCTCCTTGGGGTATGAGCTTCCCCAGAGTCCCTTCCTCTGCTGGACAAGTCACAGTTGTGATGGACCTGTCAGGGCTTGTAAAGCACGCACCAAACTCATCACAAGCCCTCTCTATGAAGATGTACAAGCAGCAGACCCCAAGCTTGAGGGGCAGAGGTAGGGATATTGCTCCCAGTGCCATTTGTCATGGCACATCTCAGGCTCAGACAAGAGTGACACTGGGTAGACAAAAGTCCCAGGACTGCATTTATTTGGGGTGGAAGAGGGACTACCAAGGAGGCAGACTGGTCCCAGTTGGAGATAGGAGGGATGGAGACAAGACAAATTAACCATGCCTCAGTAGAGCATGCCCCTGCTCTTCCCAGCAGCCCAGTCACAACGGAAAAGGCTTATTTGGTAGAGGATAAACCCATCCCCTGGGCTGATTTCTTGCCTGGCTGAGAACAGGGATGGTTCTTACCCTCTTGGCAGAGCTGGCATCCAGCCTCTCTTGGAGACGAATCACCCATGAGGAATGGAGGGGTGCACAGAGGCGCTTGCCCTTTGTGGTGATGAATCTGCCAGGCCCATGAGGGAAATAACACAAGATGAAGTGAGCAGACACCCCATGGATGCTCAAGAACAGCTTAAGCTCTCACCCACTCCCTACCTTACTGCCCTCCCCCATCTCTGCCTGTAGATGACTTTCTTCCCTGGCTTTTGTCCCATGCTCTCCCCTTTCAGCTTCTCCCACTCCCACTGAGCTTCTGGATCTCCAGGATCAGATCCCTTCTGCAGTTCTCCCTATTCCTTCTGCCTCAAATCCAGCTCAACGTCCCTCTGCCATGCTGCTCTGCCTTCAACCGTGCCTCCATGCAAGGTCCATCCCTTGGCCATCACGAGGCCTTGTCCCTCAGCCATCACTGCCTGGGCTCTTACACGGTAGCAGGGATGTCACAGCCGTCCTGCACCAGCTGGAGCCGGTAGTCCTGCACGATCCGCCGCGGGATGGGCATATCGCTCGTCCGTAGGCAGCAGTCGAGGACATTGTTCCCACCATGCCCTGGAGGAGGAACACATCATGCAGGCTGAGGTCAGGTGCACCTCTCCCAGCTCCCCCAGAGGGTGAAGGGGCTGTGGAAGGATGGTGCCGGCCGGAATGCTGTCACACACTGCCCTGGCTGGGCACACAGGCACCAGCTTTATTGCACTCACACCCCAGTGCAGGGAGCCCTTTGCCTCCTTCTGACAGAAAGCAAAGGAGATGGGCAAGAGTAATCAGGCAGAAGGCAATCCTTTGGCAAGACTGAGTCCCTCCTGCACCCCAGCTAGCAAGGCAGGACACAGGGGTCTTTATTTACCCTGCTTCAGGATGCTGCAATACAGACACACATTTCCGAGGGGCTGGGGATGACTTCAACTTTATTTACTGAAGCAATGACAGGTTTGGCTGCTACCCCACCACCAGCCCACCCCACACAGATTATTCCTGTGACAGTTGAAGGACATAGCTGTCTGTGGTTCTCTGCAGGGAAGGAGATCCAGAGTCACCCTCCCAGCAAATGTTGTATTCACTGCTAATGCCTGACAAGGCCGGCAGACCCACGGATGTCTGTACCCTCAGCAGCAAGGTGTGGTGCAACACCACACAGTCTCTGGACCCCCCAAATCCCCACCACAGGTAGAGGTTCTGATGTCACCCACCCAGACAGCTGCAACCTGTGCAAACCCCACATCCAACAGCCCCTCAAACATCAGCCCTGCCCTAACAAACACCTTTCCTCTGACTCCAAGCCCTGCCACTTGCTTCCAGGCTGCCCTACACCACAGGATGACAGGAACGTTCCCTTGGTGTACTGGGGAGAGTGGGACCAAGACAATCCCAGCCCAATGTGTGCAAGCTAGGCTAGGGCACTGGGAGGCAGGATTGCTCCATGGCATTTCCCAAACACCTTGCAGACTCCTGTCTGGACTTTGGGCAGGACAAAGTCCCTGTGGGACAGGTTACAAGAAGAGGAATGCAGGAGAGCTGTGATGGAGTGGCAGCCACATGTCCCTCTAAAAGTCTGCTGGAAATGCAAAAGAAAGAAGAAACAGAATCCTCTCACTTCCATAGGAAAGCCAGACTGAGAGGTCCCCTCTTACCATTCAGGATATGTCCCAGCAACAGGAGACTGAGGCAGAGAAGACGTGGCCGCTGCATTTTGCTGCTGAGTCTGGCAGAGGATGGGCTGGAGGCAATGGAGCTCCAGGCAGGAGAGGTGAGCTCTGCACAGCTTCCCTGTGCCCTGCTGCTACTGCTCCCCACTGCTTATATATCCTTCCAGCCCAAGGCTTTCACTTTCTTTCAGAGGCTGGGAGGTTGTAACAAGTCTTACAACAGGCTGGATTTAATTTTTGAGCAGTTCCTGAATATCCCAGCAGCTGCTTTCCCTGCAGCCAGCTGTTCTGTGGTCCCATAGCCAAACATGCTCTTGCCCTCTCTGCCAGCACTCAGGACGTAGCTGTTGCTGGTCAGGACCAGGCAGCTCAAGGGTCTCTTTACCTTGTGAAACACCCCAGGGCCCTGGGATGGCACCTGGGAGAGCTCTCACCCCACACATTTCCCAGTCTCCTCTCTGAGACGTCTCTGGGACATTCACATTAAATATCTCGTAGTCTAAAGCCTCTGGTCCCATGGAGGGGGTAGAACTTGCCTCAACCTCATTTTTGGGGTATATGTTGGTACTGGGCTGATGTCTGTCTGCCCCCAAGAGTCTCCCCAGCTAGTTGCTGAAGCCTGGCTTTCTCCCCCTGCCCTCCCCAGTGCCCGTATGGGGGCACATCCGAAGCTGGCTGGGAGAGGAGAGCCCAGCCAGCATGCTCCACTCCAGAGCCAAGATATCACAGGCCAGAAGACAACCTGATTTCCAGGTGTCCCAGAAAACGGGTTCTTGGCCAAAGGCAGCTACAGAGCTTCCTGTAAACAGGTTTTCTCCATGTAAGAGCAGAAATCCCCCATGGAGGCTGTGTGCACAGCGCAGGGTGCCGGCAGCTCACCCGCTGCGTGGGCACTGCTGAGAGTGAGGACCAGCGCTCCCGCTTTGAATCTTCACAGGAGTACAGGGACGGGGGTTGTTTCTCCTTGGTATGGTGACTCACCACCGTGCCAGTGCCAGTGCCACCTGCAGTGATGTCCCTTAAACCAGGCTGCTTCTGTCCCCTGTGGGAAGTAGAGAGCACTGGGGTTGTGCAGCCCAGGGAAAGAATGATGGGAGGTTCACTGCTGTCAGCAGCTGCCTTGTAGGAAGTTGGAGATGTCAGTCAGGGTCTCCTTTGAGGCGCCCAGGGACAGACAAACGTAAAGGCATCAGATGCACCCAGATAAATTCCCACTGCAATAGGAAAAATACTTTGCAGTGGGATGAACAAATGCTGGAACAGAATCTCTATGCCTGCACCTTTTCCCTTGCTCAAGCTTTGGACTTGTCCTTGCACCTCAGTGGAGAACAGTGTACAGACCCCTTCCATGTGGACAAATATCTACCCGGGCACAAGGCACACAGCTGGGACCCACGGAACTCAGTGAGTCCCTCTGCTCCTCTCAACAGTAGGAGAGGCTCTGCCTCTTCCCCACTCCATGTTAAGAAGCAAGAGGAGACTCCAGCCATGCCACAAGACATGGTGCTGCGTCCCTGCAGTGGCACTGGCACTGTCGCCAGCCTCATATGTGGGGTGATCTCCATCAGGAAAGCATTGGCTCTGGCTGCTCCTGTGCCCCAGCAAGCCAGCACTGTGGAGAAGGAATCAGGCGGGGGCTGGTGGGCAGGAAGAGTAGCACAAACAGGATGTGCCAGCTTAACTTCAGTCAGCACCTGCTGACACTCACAAGCCAGCAGAAGGCGAGTTTAGGTGGTGAAGGATTAGCGTCCATCATCAGCGCCGGGCTCCCTGCAGGTTTGGGAATGTAGGCTGGTTCTGCAACCTGGTCTCTGCTTAATCTCCTCAGGACACTGCCAAATAGATGTCACGGCAGGGAAGATGACAGCTCCTGGTTGCTGGTGGCCAGAACTGCCCCTAACTGAGAGCCAGCTGCTCGCTGGGGGTTGGTCTGACAGTGTGGAGCCCTCTGCAAAGAGGGGGTCCCAAGTGCAAGGCTCTGACCCACTGGCAAGGGGTACTGGGAGTCCTGCCCAGCAACAAACCCTCACCTCCTTGCATGTTTAGTGTGTTTGACAGACCTCGGAGCAAAACCAAGGGCTGGCAAGGGGTGCTGGGGGTCCTGTGCTATGGGACTCTCCCCAGGCACTGCTGGGTTCTGCACCTCTTGGCAAGCAGGGGTGTCCCCAGATATCACTTCCCTGGCACAAGGTTCTCCTGCCTGCTGCTGGCTCTCAACTGGCTCTGCAGCATGCTGGGTTGGGAATATATCCATCTGAGACTAAACCTCTTAGCCACTTCTGGCTGCAGGGGACCCCCACCCCTAAAGCTGCCCACAGCCCCTGCCAACAACATGGGCAAGAAAGGAAAGGGAGTGTTCTTCCTCATGGCAGTTGTCAGGGAGCCAAGTGGGTCAAAGCACAGCGGTGTCACACGCCTCTGCTCCCCAGGAAGAACACCAGAGTAAGAAAAGGGGCTTTCCACTTGCATTGTGAAAGGGGGATGTAGTGGGTTTCCCCCCTCTACTGGGGTCAATAAGATTTCTAAGAAAAGTGTGGTCATCTCTGAAGTGCACCCCTGTGGCATTCAGAAAGGTCACCCATCCCCCTCACAGGACGGAGCCTCAGGGACCAGAAAAAGTGCAGATGGGAAAGACAGAGATGCTTCAGGGTCCAGTGTCCCCAGAGACACAAACAGGCAGGGGATTTGGTGGGGATATGGCAAGAGCATTGTTCGAATTGACTCATTTAATTGCTCTTCCTGAGTAATTAGGGAGCACTGGATCTCCAGCCCCAAGGACACCACAGGATATAGCGTGAAGCATCCATGAGCACTTACTCCTGCAGAAACCTCAATAATGCAGTTGTTAATTAGAGTGGAAATCAGAAGGGACTAATGATCCCTGTGGGAAATCCAACCTATCAAAATGTAAATGGACCATGGGGGTATCACCTCCATCCCTGGGCTTTCCTCAGGGAGCACTGACCATGCTGCTGCCTTCCTGGAGACCTGGTAGCCACAGGAGCCACCAGGACAGCTTCTCCCCACCCTGTCTGGTGGCGGTCTGCCTCCCACCTCTGAGCTACAGAGCTGGAAAGGGGAAAGGGGGAATTTCAGCAAATTCCAGCTACAGCCAGTCCCTGGGATGGGATTTGGCCTGGCTGCATTCATTTCATTGGGAAATACTGGGAAAGCAGCTGCTTCAATTCGCCTTGCAACATCTGGCTCATGGCAGCCTCACACAGCTCCCATCACATTTCAAGTCCTGGTGTAGCACAAGGACTGAGGCCACAGCAGCCTATGGGGCTCAGGGCCCCAGTGGATCTTCTCTAGCTGAGTGAACACAGTCAATCTGATTTAAATGGAGACAAAGGGGAAAAAAATAGCAAGTCACAGCTTTGCCCAGAAGTAGCAAAGATGAACCTGAGCATCTGGTTCAGAAGGATCTAAAAGGTTCCAATTCCTGCTCTGTCTCTAATGTTGAGGTCACCGTGAGTGATGAGCAGCAGATCCATCTTGCTCTACACTCCTAGGTGAGCAAGCATCTACCAGGGTCCTTGCAACACACATGTCCCTCAGCATCACCTTTGGGCTGCAGTTTCACAGCCAGATGGTTCCTGCAAATAGCACTGAGATGGCAGCGGCCAGGTGGGATGCCCCCCACTCTGACTCCCTGCCATCATTCTGCCTGTCATCTCTGCAACTGCTCCAGGGATTTCAGAGGGGGTGGCTGGGGACACCTGTACGAAAAGCAGCCAATCAGCAATTTCCTTGACATGCCCCGCATGGCTTGGCAGAGAAGGATGACTGGTAAGGCTGCACACCCAGTTCACCTGTGGACAGATCTACAAGCATATGGGACAGAACAAACCCTTGGGGGCTGCTCTCACTGCCCTGTTGGCTCTTTGACAATGGTCAGGGAAGACTGTGAAGTTCTTGGTTTGTTGCAGCTCTGGGGCAGGGCTCACACTGGCCCCAACACAGGATATCCTCAGAGTAGAGCAGGTGCTTTTTCACAGCCAAGGAGCAGAAACGGGGAGACAAGGACAGGAGACAAGCAGTGGGACCTTGGGTTCTGGGGAAATGGAAGGAGGAATAACAGCATGAGACACCCCAAAGCCAAGGGTCTTCAGACAGCAAAAGAGAAGGTGCGAGCAGGAAGATGCTTGGGAGTTTCAGGTAGGCAACAAAAGGGTTGAGAGGAAGCTCTGGGCTGTGCCCTCTAGGACAGCATGAATGCCAGGGAATGGCCAGGGCTGGGAAATACCTTGGGACAGGAAGGGTGAGAGCCCCTGTTGCCCACCAGCCACTTTCCCACATCCTCTCTGCTCTCAAGACCATACAGACCTCAGGAGAAGATTGTTGGTGGAGAGAACATCAAAAAACACCTTGAAGCTTTGCTTGGAATCCAAAGCCCCTCTAACACCAGTGCAGCCCCAAAAGCAGCCGTTGGCCCCCACAAGACTGCTGCAGCACAACCCTCTCCTGCTGGTGGGCAAGGACCTGGGATGGAGGGACGGAGCTGGTGTGCTTATGTCCAGGTGAGCCTTGCTGGAGCCCCACCTGGCATCACAGCCCAGAGCACTCCAATGCTGGCACAACCCTGGCACATCGTCTGAACCAGCTAACAATGTGAGCTAATCATTTGGCCTGGGCTCAAGACTTTCTTGGCTGCATTCTGTTTTCTGTCTAGCCCGGCTGTTCTCTGCTCTCACTGAAGCCTTTCTGCTCCAGGGTGGCTGAGCTTTCCTAACTCTTTGCTTGGCTTGACATTGTTGTAACTTTCCTTCCTTCCCTGCAGACTGATTCTGTCTAGGTGGGTTTTTATACAGCCCTCATCCACCTACTACTCCAGCACATACTTCATCAACACTGCCTTATCTTTGCACATAGCATCAGGTTTGCCCTGCCCAGGTGTGTGAATTCCTTTCTGCTGCACTGCCTTAGACCTTCTTCTTCACTCTTCATCTCTTGTCCCAGCTGGGGTCCCTGAATTCAGCTCCTTTGTGAAGAAGGAATTTTGGTGCCTGCTGAGTGCTGCAGGTCACGGCTCATCACTTCCCAGAGGGAGTCTCCTCAGAGGTGTTTCCCTGGTGCCATCTTGCTGTAGCAGCACTGTGACCAGCTGATTCACACTTGCCTCAAGAGGCTTCCAGTAACTCTGCCACCTTGTTTGCCTGGAAAGAAGTATTCAGCAATAAATCTGGAAGAGGAGTGCAAACACCTGTGCATGTGCAGGCATGTGAGGTTATATTTTTGCATCTGTGCCCATGCTCACTTGTGCCCTTCTGACCATAGAACAAACTCCAGTGTGCTTCCAGACCCTGTTTCTTGGGTAAATTTTAGGGCAAATGAGAATACCACCACTGGCATATCTTTTTAACCTGTTTTCAGCCTAATGCCCTCCTCACATTTAAAGGGAAAAAGCCTTCCTGTGCAGTTTTCTTTCACAGCCACAGCGACACCAGGGCACATTTCACATCCTGACTTGCTCCTGCCACCTTGTCAGGCTTAGCTGTTTGTAGTTGCAGACATATTCGCCTGGACTCATTTCTAGGGAATTTTTGTGACCATTTCACAATCCCCTGACATCACAACCAGCAGAAGCAGTTCAGAGGCAGGACCACTGGGTGCAGTGTGTCCATTCAAACACAGGGCTGCCTCCAGCCCTCCTATAACACACCCTCCTGACTCCTTGTGTGCAGATGTCACCCAGGCTGCCAGAAAAGCCCAGTCCACAGCAAAGCCTCATTAATAACCTGCTTTATTGCTGTTATCCCAAAGCAGCAAGGAGCACAGAGCCCCTGCTTTGAACAAGGAGTGTACATCCAGGACGGGCCAGAGTTAGAGGGACAGGCTCAGCCATGAGAGGTGCTGTGTCCAAACCAGTGGTGTGCCCATGTTCGCTGGCACCTCAGAACCCCTCACTGGGGACAGATGAGAACCAGGATGTCTCCACCTTGCTGGGCAACACAGCTACAAGAGAGAGGACTTGCACTGTTCCCCTCTGCCAGCAGGTCTCAGCCCAAGCACCCCAGGGACGCATCACACAGGAGCACAGCAAAAGCCTGGACCTGGAGGATGATGGTGGGTGGGGCAGGAGAGCACCCCACCATTCAGCCCTTCCCACCCCACCAAAGCCCATCAAAAGAGCCAGAATGAGTGAGTTTGGTTCTAAAGAATACATTTTATTGCCAACATCCTGTCCAAAAGCCGGTCTGGCAGACAGCCACATGTTCAGGGTGGAGGAGGCAGCAGCAAGGAGACAGCTCAGCGCTTGTCCCATGCTCAGGGCCAGTATCTTGGACTTCACAGTTACTTTACACAGCCTTAAAATGATAGACCTAGATGCCCGCTTAATAAAGCAGTTAAGCCAGATACGTATTTGGTAGAAACACTCAGCTACAAGCTTTATTCTAACAAACACACAGCCCATGCTGATACTGTTAAGCTCTGCAAATCCTATTATTGCATTTATATGGCTTAATAGACCTTTACTGACCAAAGTCCACATTCAAAATCTCTGCAAGCAGATAGCAGTGATGCTCTAGTACAGCTGTTTAATTTGCTTCTTCTCAGCATGCCAGGGAGAACAGATTGCAAGCACAGGGAGATGCCATTTTCCACCCAGCCCTGTCCCAGGGGTCTGTCCCACCTCGACTTGCAGTCTCACCTAAAGTGGCTTATACTTAGTCACTGCTTTCACTAAAGGTTTGGGATAGAGCTGCTCTCAAATGGCTGCAGGATATCTACAGTAAATTTTATAAAATCTTCTATTCCCCCACCTTCAGAGCCTCACACATGTTTTTTGCCATGTGGGCTCTTCAGATTTGGTAAATAAAAGAGTTGCTGGTGCTTTTTTTCCCCCCAGAAAACCAAGCATGTGTCTTAGTAGTGTCTGAATTCCTGACACAAGCAAACGAGGGGAAAGAAAAGGGTAAAATTCCACTAAACCGAACAGTTTGTTCTGATTTCATTGCAATTTTGTAGCCAGGGGAGCTAAAAGGGTATAATTCCACTAAATTGAACAATTAGTTCTGATTTCATGGAAANAAAAAATTAAAAAAAAAAAAAAAAAAAAAAAAAAAAAAAAAAAAAAAAAAAAAAAAAAAAAAAAAAAAAAACAGGAAAAATGGTGGTTATCTTTATCCAAACTACAATGCAACAGTGCACTATAAAACCTAAAAGATTAGAACAGTCCAGACACAGAGCCACACTGTTACCACTGTTACCCCAAAACTCTCCATCTCAGCTGCTATTAATCAATCTGCAAAGAAGCACTCAGCAAGCAGCTCCACTAGGACCACAGGACTTGGGACCTGCCTAACTCCCTATGGCCTTGCAAGCCAAGAAGGGGTAAAGAGATGAGAGGAAAATAAAACGTAGCCATAGTTTATTTGATAGAAAAATAAGAGAAATTTTCCAGAAAATCTAGCCTGCAGCATAAAGACTACTTTGTGAAACACAAGGAGACAGGAGTAAAGACTTTCAGGAAGACTGAATGGAAGCACAGTTTTCAAATATAAATACAAATGTATAATATCCCCCAAAAAGTCATAGAAAAAGCATCCATCCTACTAGGCTAAATAACTCCCCTTCAGTGGGAAGCCTGTCCACTTCCCTCTAAGAGGCCATGGCTCAGCTCCCACGCTCAGGTCCCCACTAATTTGGCCATGGGTCAAGTGAGGACCTGGGTGCCTGCTTTGCTGAGAGCACCCAGGCACTGCAGGTGCTGGGGGATCTCTGTGTCAGGCATAGCAGCAACAAAGAGGTTGTGGGGCAGAGGGAATCCTCCCCAGCCTGCCCCATCCCCGCCCTGGGACTGGCGGGTGGGTGGGTGTGTGGTTTGCGTATGTCCATTGCCATTGCCGGGCCGTAGGTCTGTCACCAGCGGGAAGGCATCCATCCTAACAAAGGCAAGGAGGAGGGGGTGAGATGGAGAGGGTCTCAGCGAGATCATCCACCCCAGCTGGGGGCCATTCCTTTGTGTGACCTGCCCTGCCCATCCCCAAGCACTGCCTTATCCCAGCAGCTCCAGAAAAAAAAATTAATTTCAAGGCAAGCACAAACCAGAAGAGAGTTGTTCCCTAAGTGCCTCTGTGCTCCATGTCTCTGATAGCTCTCCCAGGCTTGGCACTGAATGCCCACCCTTCCACACAGAAGGCTCTAGAATGGGGTGCAGCACCCTCTACTGATCCTCCTCACCTACCTCTTCAGGCCTGACTTAGACCCGCTGCCGCCTCTGCTTCTTGGGTCTGCCCCTGGGACGCTGGGTCTGACCCTTGATCTTGTTCTTGTTCTTGTTCTTGTCTTCCTTGCCCTTCTTGTCCAGGTGCTTCATCAACTTCTTGACAGTGTCATCATCGGGAGAGGCACAGATGTTCCTGTTCCTCTTGGTGGTGAACCTGGGGGAGCAGCAGAAAGATTTTCTGGGGAGGAGCAGCAGGAGGACAGGGGAGGGTTTGTCTGAAGCCAAATTGTTCCAAGTGGTCCTGGTCACCACAGGGTACTCACACAACAGCCTCAAGAACACATCCCGTCTTGGGTCCCTGGAGGCGGTAGGATGTCACCACACCGTAGGGGATGGTTTTCTGGCTGTGGTTCAGGCAGCAATCTGAGGCCGAGCTTCCAATGCCTGTGAGCAAAGAGGGGATGTGGGATTTGGGATCTTCAGTGAGTCAGGACACCTTCAGCACAGAATGCTACCTAACAGCACAGGATTTGCTTGGTGTCACGGGTTGGGGTGATCCTGGGCAGCTCATGGGACTCCCAACCCCCAGTGCCCAGCTCTCAACCCCAGACCCCAGGGTCAGACCTGGCCACAGGAATACGAGACACCACGTCTGAGAGTGGTGGAGGGGAAACTGAGGCAGAGATGAGCTCCTTGAAAAGGGATTGAACCTCGTTCTCCTCCTGTTCTTTTCAGCTTGGAGTGCTGCTGCCCCACCAGCTACATGCTCGCAGACCCACTCCCAAGCCGAGCAAGACTGCAAGCCAATGCCACAGGCGCGCACACACACACACACAAACACAGCCCTACACACAGCTGCAAACCCCACACGCCAGTGCACTCCAAACACCACCCTCACCACCCGGCACACAGTACCCTACTGAGTACCCGCACACCCTGCCCCATCCCAGCAGTAGCAGGCAGGAGGGCTGCTCACCCCTCACCTTGAGCCTGGGTGATGAGGAGGGCGGCAGTCAGCAGCAGCAGCAGCAGGAAGGGGCGGAGAGCCATGGTGTCGCCACGGGTGCTGAGCAGGGCAAGGCTTGAGAGCAGGACAAGGCTTGGGAGCAGAACACGCACTGCTGCCCCGCGCTGAGGCTGCTCCTATTTATCTCTGAATTCCTTGCTTTCGTTTTCGGACAGCCTGGCAGGCAGCCCACCAGCCGGCCAAGGGCTGGGTGATGCAGAAGTGGAGGGTGGGGGATTCCTGTAAGCTGCAAGCCCCCCTTCACAGACACGTCCTGTCTTGTTTCCAGCTGTCCATCACAGCATGGGGTGCCAGGTGGGGGACATGCTGGAGATACAGCTCCCATCACAGCTAGATGAGTTTGTGGGCTCCAGTTTCCTACACAGTCTCACAACCTGCCACTACCTGCTCTCAGAGGGTCGGGTGTTTATTCCCATGAAAGGGATCCCGGAAGGTGGCCAAGCCTTCAAAGAAACCAAGGAGTCAACCTGTTTTGCTCCCCCACTTTGTGATTTGTTTCCAAGCCAAACCACCAACACAAATAATAGGTGAGAAGTGGCTGAGAGTGAGCCCACACGCTTCCCCCCGAGCCCCTATCCAGGTCTGCTGCTGTGGGGACGACCCCAGCTGAACAGAGCTGAATACAGCTGTAGGGCTGTGATGTGGGAGGGCCAGACTGCAATGGGGCTGGGGAAAACAGCACAGCCAACCACATTTTGGTGCTGATGTGAAATTGTGGGGGGCTGAGGGTGAGTGGAGACCTTGACTAGCTGAAGGAATGCGCTGACAAGGATGTGAAAACCCACAGCAGCATGACATAACCCTGTGCAGCTGGACACAGCAGGACAGACGGGGACTATGTAGAAGTGGACCAAGAGAGCTGAACAAGACCCCACAGGAAATTCCTGTAGTGACAAAAGCCATTCTAAGAGATGGCCTTTTTTACCAGCTCAAGCCCTGAGCAGCTAACATGACACCAGTCCTGCTGTGAGGAAAGTACAGTCAAACATTTTTCAGGTAACCACAGGAGCATGGTCTGGAAGAGACCAAGGATGGTGGTTTCACAACTTCTTTGGGCAACCTGTTCCAGTGCTTGATACATCCCCCAGTTGAAAACATTTCCCCTACCATTTAATTGGAATTTCCTGTGATGCGTCCGGTGTCGCTGCCTCTCACCCTGCTCCAGAGCCCTTCTGAGAAGAGATGATGTCTCAGCATCACTCCAGCCCCTCTGGACAACCCCCACCAGCAAGAAGTCCCCCTTGCCATCGTTCACCACCCACTGCTAACAGCCCCTTTTCACTCACCCTGACCTCCAGCTCCTTGGAGCAGGATAGCTCCGGATAGTTCTGGTCCCAATGCTCATGCCAGCTGTGCCATGGGAGCCCCAATGGAATGGGCAGCCCTCATGGGGTCTAACCAATGATAGTAGGGGTCAAACCCCTTGGAGGGCCCTGCTGCCTGAGGCCTGGGTTGTAACACCAGGACTTTCCACCAGTTCCGGATAATGACCCTGATAAATTGTCATCACGGACAATGAGTAACCCAGGAGAAGACCAAAGTCCCAGCTGCTGCAGAAAGCAGAGCTCTGTAGGGTGCCCACACTCTTGCTCCCCTCAAAGGCAATGCTGGCGTCATTGATCACCAACAACTGCCATGCAGCCCTCTCTTGAGCCAGAAGAGCATCATTCCTCTGGGACTGCCTGAGGCAGTGTGCCAGGGCTGCACTCCTGGGGCTTCCTCCATCACTCATGCATGGAGATCCCATTCAGTGATCAGCACACAGTTAGGGGAAGGCAGCTCCCCACACACTTACGCAACACAGAGGCTGCTGTGGAGTCAGGCAGCAGAGCCTGGGGCAAGCAGCAGGCATGGGACAACTGCAGTAGCAGGCTGTCTGCAGGTGCACCTCTGCAGGGAATGATTCCCTGGAGGCATCCTGTGTGCTGTCACCCATCCCCCTAATCCCAAAGCATTGGGGGCATCAGGACAGGGCTGAAAAAGGAGAGCCATGCTGGTACTTAGTGCCTTTATAACCCTTACTTATGCAACCTCCCCAGATGGCAGTGCCTGGGTGCTCCCAAAGGAGCCCAGGAGAGCTCTTCCGTCCTGCACAGAGCCCAAATTCCTTCCTTAGCCAGTCTTTGTCCTACTATGGCAGCAAGCTCCTGGAAAGTCCCTGGCTCTCTGAGTGTTTTGAAGACACCGCAGCAGCAACCTCTGGCCAGAGGCCAGCCCCAAACACGGTCTGAAGCTGCTGCATATGGTCAGGGCACATGTTTCCCTTCCCAAAGACATCAGTCTTTGGCAGTTCCCTGTTGCTGTGACTTGCACCTCTAACAAAGCATCTGGATGAGCAGACTCCCACTCTTTCCAGGGAAGGTGGTTGGAGAGGTCCCAGGAGGGAAAGGGGTACTTGGCAATTGCAGACACATCTGCATGCTTGAGCAGCAGGGCCCCTTGGAATTCAGTCTAGGGGTCTGTGCCTCATCTCCCCTTCTGCCTCCCTTCTCTCAGAGCATCCCCCTTCACTCCTTTCTCTTGATGTGCCTTACTCTGTCACCTGCTCCCTCAGCCCAAGGAGAAAGAAGGGAACTTCTGGCAATAGGGGATGAGTGAGCATGCCTGTTTGCAGGGATGAGCAAACTTTCAGGATACAGAGGAACTGACATTGGGGAGTGGAGACAAGGCTTTTTAGGGGTCTCAAACACCAGCAGCCTCTAGCAGCTGGCCAGGCACAATTTCTTGCACATAACCCATTCCTCACTGACCTGGGCTCCTGCAGGCACCACCTTTTCCCATTGCTCATAGGTGCAGGATGGAAGCAGACACACGGAGTCTGTCCACAGGGAGACACAGCCAGGCAGGATGCCCTCTGAGGTGTCTCAGCTATGGGGAATACCTCTCTGACTACAGGGTCTGTGTCTGACACTGTACAGAGCCATTGCAACAAGGCTTTGCACAATGATGCCTCCAGCTACCCCCATGCTCAGGCAGCCAGCTCTAGCCCTTTGCATCCCTGTGGTGGAGGAACTTCCACAGTGCATGAAGACGGGAGGGTATCCTAGGCAGAGACACAGAGTGTACAGAAACAGTGGGACATAAAAAAGGTCACTTCACTGCCTTGCTCGTGATCCTTTCCCAGTCAATGAAACCACCATGGCAGCTTGTAGGGGCTTTCTCAAGCCTCCATCACAAATGTTTCTCAAGTTTGCACCCTGCACCAGTGCACCAGAGCTTCAGGGCCTGGAGTTCATTTGTGGATTACTTCCCTGGTTTCTAGCATCACAGTTTCCTAGCATCTCAACCTATATTGCCAGGAGACCCGTTCTCCTGAGCACTCAGCCCTCTTCTCATCCATGCCTGGGCTGACCAGCAGCCCTGCAGATGCCTCCAGCTCTGTCCAATTTAACCAGACTGCAGGGTCTGCTTCCCAGGCAGCTCGGGGCTGGGAACAGAGGTTCCTCAAATTGAAGACATCAAGAGGGGCCAACCAATCGGACTGGGAATTTCCTAATCCTTGTGGATGCTGCCTCCAAGTTAAAGTCACTGCTGACAGGAACAGGGTCAAACAGCTCAGTTCAATCCACTGACCAGCAAATTCCTTCCTGCAGAGGCCCCGATTCCCAGGACCCAGCACAGAGGTAGTTTGCAAAGCCTAGTGTGGAAAACCCCCGTGTCTGGGAAGGGGAGCAGGCTGCCAGGCACAACGTATAGAAATGTCAAATGGTGACACATCCCTTGGGACACGCAAAAGAATTGCTGGGAGCCAGCGGCACACGAGGTGGGCAGGCTGCCTGCTGGCTGCTGCACCGTCCCCGGCCTTCAGTGAGGCCGGTGGGAAGAGCAGGATAAGCACAACATGCTGAGAAGGGCAAGGAAACAACTCCTTGGAAGTGCATGGGTGCTGAAGCCAACTGGGCTGGGAGAGGATCTTCAGCCTTGAAAAGTTTGCCCCACACACATTCTTCTTCGTTTCCCCAGAGGGAAACCTGATTTCCCAGCCTGCTGCGGGTTAACCCTTTGGTTGCTAGCATAACTGCGGAGTGGCTCAGATTTAAGGCAGGACGCTGAAAATGTTTAGGGGCTAAGTGAACAGGATGAGAGGGACCTGAGCAGATCCTGCACCCTGTACCAGTGCTCTCTTCCCACAGCATCCTCTGCAGGATGTGCAGTGATGCACACAGTGCTTGCTCAGACCCAAAATCAAGGGACTGGGCAAGTTTTATGTCCCCATAGAAAATACATGGTCAGCATTTCTCAGTTCTCAGCCCCCCCTAGTCGAGGCATATGGGATCCTTTGGACTGTGGCTGTTGTGAGTGTGAACTATGCCACCAGAAAACATAAGGGAAATGGCTCAGAGCCTGTCCCTCTGTGGCATGGTGGAGACCTCCATGGGGTGGCCAAGAGTTGTGTTGGAAAGGGGACGACGCAAAGAGTGGGAGACACTTCAAAGAAGAGAGATTGTGACTGTGCTGTTGTTTGCTTAATCCTCCAAAAACTGTGTTCCTCTCAGTTAGTCCTCATCCCTTCCACCAACCACAGGTTCAACCCTCTCTCTTCCATCAGTACAGGAAGTACATCAATACTCCATCCAGAAATCCCACGGGTCCTCATACAGAAGCATAAAACTCAGTGGAAACTACTGGCACCAACCCAGCCTTCACTGAAAGTGGAGATGTAACGAGTCCTAAATCCTCTCACAGCAAAGTGAGCAGCAGCTCCCAAATCAGGGCACGGCATGTGCCAGCTAAGATGGAGCTCTGGGCACAGGAAGATGGGTGGGTTGGACAGGCACTGTCCACGATGTGATGCGGAGATGTGTGCACTTCGTGCGAAGGCATCACTCTGGCATGTGAATTCACAGAGACTTGAGGAGCTGCTGGGAAAAAAAGCTGCCTGAGTGTTTTTGGACAGGAAACTGCTCCTTTTCTCTCGGGATGTTGGACTTTGACACCAGGCAGAGCCTCGCTGCAGACACCCGGCAGCCCGCTCTGCCCCACACTTCTGGCACGAGCTCACCACCCTGGGAGCTTGAACCAGAGGAAACAGCAGTTGACACATTCACTGAGTTCATCAGTGGGGTTGGCGGGGGGCCACGTGTGGGGAGACAGAGGAATTAAAGAAAGCCAAAGGGAATTAAAGCAAAACATCAAGAAGGCTCTGGAGATTTTGCAGAAGACATTACAGCAAGCTATAAACTAGGAACTAGATATGCTTCAGCCAAGACCGGAAAACACCAGAGAAGGGCTCTGCTCCTTGTGGTGGCTCAGTCAGACACCCCAGAAAAGGAAGCAGCTGCCAAATGCCCAGGCAGCAGTAGAAAAGGCAAACAGCAGAGAGAAAGCAAAGAGAAAGGAGATGAAGCCCCACAGTGGGAAGAGGTGTCAGGCACCAACCCCAGGCAGAGACCCACCCTGTTGCTTGCCCATTACATGGCCTATGGGCATCAGGACTTGGCATCAAAGAGCACCAGTGCCAGGAGGGCACATGATTAGTCATTGGCCAAGTTGTTCCCAGCAGCATGCAAAGAAAGGAAGCAGCTGCTGGAAGAGAGGGAAATGGATAGGGGGGCTCTGGGAGCTCAGCTATGCAGGGGACAATTATCTTCCTGCAGGGATATAGTTAAAAGACAAGAAAAAGTTACATACTCCAAGCTTAATTATAACTGGCCATGAACAGTAATTCAGAGCAGTAGGGCAGAACAACAGAGCCTTCAGAACAGCTGGCTCCACCACAAGGCCAGTGCTAGAAGACATGAGGAGTGACTTGAGGGTCATTTTGACACCAGCCAAACATGATTTATGCAGAGGGGACACCCTGCACCACCCAGGAGACCTGTATGATGCAAAGCAACCTCCTCCCAGGCACACACAGAGCAGGGACTGACCCAGGCACACCAAGGACCTGGGGAGTGAGGACTGGCAATGTGACCTGGCCATCATCAAACGGGTGTGTCCAACAGGATGCAGAGGACGCATGCCTAAACATAGAAAAAACGTTGTCTAGAGCTGGGACACTGCTCCAGATGCTGCAGCCAGCCAGCATCTGTGGTTCAGCAGGTGGCTGCAGGGAGTGTGTGAGGGGCCAGGAATTGTGTGAGGGGCTGGAAATTCCCTTTGAGGATGGGGATCAAGCATCTGTTTACAGCAAGGGAAGGAAGAGCTGCAGGCCCAGAAGCTGTGACACCTCCTGGCAGCAGCCGCCTGCCAAGGGCCCACAGATCCTGCAATGGCAGCTCCAGAAAAGTTACCCAGACAGTTTGAGAGATTCTCTTTGATGGTCTGGCTCAGGCCAGACGGTATCAGGTCAAAGGGCAGACATACCATCATACCAACTGATGGGCTGCATCCAGTCCCTTGGCAGCAGAGCAGACCATGCCTGCTGCAGAGAGCTGGAGGGGCTCACGGCTGAGAATAAGTGCAGGCCATGTTCCATGTCCTCCAGAACTGCTGAATGTGGTAACAGTCAAAAACGGGAAATTCCCCACCAAGAATACCATGAGGGCTGAAGCCCCAATTTCCAGCTGTGCAGGACTCTGCTCAAAGACTGAAGATCCCTGTAATAGTTACATTGTAAATCCCACATGGTGCCCCAAGAGCAATAAAGGGGTTTGTGAGACCAGTTGGTATGGTTAGCATTTATCAGTAGACAGGGAAAGCATCCTCAGGACAGGTTGCCCGGAAAAGTTGTGGATACCCCATCCCTGGCAGTGTTCTAGGCCAGGTTGGATGGGGCTCTGAGCAACCTGGTCTAGTGGAAGGTGTTCCTGCCCATGTCAAAGAGGTTGGAATGAGATGATCCTAAGGGTCTTTTCCAACCCAAATTATTTTGTGATTGTATAATTCTACGCTGCTCTCTCCATTGCCTGCAGCTACCTCCCATGGAACAGCAGACTACTTACACAAATACCACAGCCCCTGAAGACCCGCAGGACACTGTTCTGGTAGATGTGGCCTATCCCATTCCCTTTGGGTTTCTCTCCATTCTGTAGGGAGATGAGGCCAGATTGAAATCTCCCAATGGGTTTTCAGACACAAAAACTGTTTTGCCTGTTCCCATCTCTTCCTGCTCTTAGGTTCAAGATTGAGTTGGGCAGAGCATGTCCCACCAACAGCTGGGGACAGGGGGAATGGCTTCAATTGGAAGAGAGTAGGTTTAGCTAAGACACTAGAAAAAAACCATATTTACTGTGAGGGTGGTGAAGTACTGACACAGGTTGCCCAGAGAAGTTGTGAATGCCTCATCCTTGGGGGTGTTCAAGGCCAGCTTGCATGGGAGTCTGAGCAGCCTGGTCTAGTGAAAGTGGAAGGCCTGTGGCAAGGAGGATGGAACGAGATGTCTTTAAATTCCCCTTCCAACCCAAGCCATTCTGTGATTCTATGAACTCACAGCAGTGGCCTCACCCTCCCATCACAGCCTTGGGGTAACACAGCCTTAACTTAAAATAGGCTGATGAGCTGTTGTGGGTTAACCTCAGTAAGCAGCTAAACATATGGCTCACTCACTCCCTGCCAAGTAGAGAGGAGGAGAGAACCAGAAGGGTAAAAGTCAGAAAACTCATGGCTTGAGATAAAAGAAGATTTAATAGGTAAAGCAAAAGCTGCATGCACAAGAAAAACAATATAAGGAATTAATTCACTTCATCCCATCAGGAGGCAGGTGTTTACCACTTCCAGGAAAGTGTTCATCATGCTGATGAAGTAAATATTTCATCACGTGTAGTGGCTGTTTGGAAAGACAAATGCTGTAGCTCTGAAAAGCCTCCCTTCCTCTTTCTTTGCCCCACTTTTTATTGCTGACCACAATACCATTGGTATGGGGTACACCTCTGATCTGTTGGGGTCAGTTGTCACAGCTGTGTCCACTCCCCACTCCTCATGCACTCCCAAATTACAAGAAAGGCATTGAGACTATGCAAACACTGTTCAGCAATAACAAAAACATTCCTCTGTTATCAACACTGGTTTTGACCACAAATGTAAAACACAGCACCATATGAGTTATTATGAAGAAAATTTACTCTTTCCTGGACAAATCCATTACTATCTTCACCTCTTATTTGATATCATTTAGGTTATGTTCACATTCCAAAACAGCCAATACCTCCTCATTAAACTGTCTCCTCTCCCTTTTCCCATTCTTTGATTTATAAACATTGGATTTATAGGCATTGACTCTTAGTCTATTGGCCATCCCTGTAAAACATCTACAAATGACCATTGAATTCATTTAGTCTGTGACTTTGGGCTCCACCTGTTATGGTGGTCACGGGGGCAGGAGAGGAAGTGTGTTGGAGTTACTGGGCACCAAAGCCAGCTCAGATGGGGTCACTGCTGCTCTTGCACCGCTTCTTGTGAGCCTTGTCCTCCACTAGCTCAGAGTGTTCCTGATACAGAAATTCTCACAACATGCATCTCGAATCCCAGCTTACCACAATGTAAGGTGACAATTCCCACTCCTGGTCTCTTGGGTTGTAACAAAGTGATGAACCCCTCCCCTTGCCCATGCTCTGCTGTGGACTCATCCATGGGCCACAATCTCTTTAGGGGAGAGCCCACTGTGATGTGCAGATATTTATGGCCCCAGAGGCTTAGAGGTGTTCCAGCATGACCTTATCCATGGCCACAGGTGCTTCACTGAGCACCAGTTGGAACATGGACTTACCCATGGCCACAGACACCTTGGGGTGCACCACATCCACACTCCAGGGACTCCATCTACTTTTCTAGGAGTTCATATTGGAGTAACAGTCTGCCTAGTGCAGCAGCACAGGAACAGCAGTGATGCCCGGGCCATCTGCTAGCTCAGGCCCATTGGCATGGATGTTCCCAGAATGTTCCCAGGCACAGCACAGGAAGGTGACAAGCTGCACAGCACTGCAGCAAATTGCTAAAGCAAAAAGCAGCCACTGAGAAGCACTAAGGTCCAGTATACATGTATCTATCTAGATATAGATATAGATATAGATATAGATATAGATATAGATATAGATATATATCCAGTATATATATGATACTCTACTATCAGGCAAGCAAGCCCCATGGCAAGCACAGGAGCTCTACCCACTGAGAGCTGAATAACAATACAGATATAAATTCAGTCTAACACGCTCCAATCAAATCTGTCATTATCTCAAACACTTTGAGCACCACACCACACTGGGTGCCAAAAAGGCCTTTATCCCAGAGAAAACCAGTATAGCTGCTATAAGCCACATGAATAGCTTTCCATTCCATGGTTAGTGCTTCACACTCCAACTATGCCCATGATGCTGCGGAAGCCTCAGATAAGCATGAACTGCAAGAGCCAACCTTCTTCTGCCACTGAGGTCAAGATACAAGAGTCAGGGAGATTTAATTTGATAGACATGAAAAATGGGAGCAACGGTTTGGTTCAGCTGACTGCAGGCCAGGAGCTATCATCAACATGATCAATCAAGTTCATTCCTCTTGTGTAAGCACAGCCCAGAGAGCCCTGCTGTCCATCAGTATGTCCAGTATCAATCATTTCAGTGGCCAAAATAACCTGTACTTACAAAATGTGTGTCTGCCACAAACAGTGGGGAATCACAAACAGGGCATTGGAGCTGATGTGTCCTTCTGCACATGAGCATCGGGGGAACTGCTGACATTGCCCAGCTTTGGAGTCAACCTTTCAGGAAAAAAAGGGATAAGGCATTGAAAAAAGGATGAGGAGAGACACACCTGAAGGATGGGATGACATCCAGAAGGACCTAGACAAACTCTAGAAGTGGACCCATGGAAACATCATGAGGTTTAGCAAGGCCAAATGCTGTTACTGCACCTGGGCAGGGACAACCCCCAGTATCAGCACAGGCTGGGCATGAACAGACCCAGAGCAGCCCTGCCCAGAAGGGCTTGGGGGTGCTGGTGGGTGAGAGGCTGGACATGCCCCAGCCATGGCACTCACAGCCCAGAGAGCCAAACGTGTCCTGGGCTGCATCCAGAGCCCTGTGGGCAGCAGGGGAGGGAGGGGATTCTGCCCCTCTGCTCTGCTCTGGTGAGACCCACCTGGAGCTCTGCATCCAGCTCTGGGGTCCCAGCATGGGAAGGACAGGGACCTGCTGGAGTCCAGAGGAGTCCACCAAGATGATCAGAGGGATGGAGCACCTCTCCTATGAGGAAAGAGCTGGGATTGTTCAGCCTGCAAAAGAGAGGGCTCCAAAGAATATTGGCCTTCCAGTACCTGAAGACAGCCTATAAGGAAGATGGAGAGAGACAATTTACAAGGGCATGTAGTGACAGAACAAGGGAGAATGGCTTCAAACTGAAACAGTGTTTAGATTAGATATTAGGAAGAGGTTTAGGTTAGATAATAGGAAGAGGGTGGTGAGGCACTGGCACAGGTTGCTCAGAGAAGCTGGGGATGTCCCATCCCTGGCAATNTCAGAGTGTTCCTGATACAGAAATTCTCACAACATGCATCTCGAATCCCAGCTTACCACAATGTAAGGTGACAATTCCCACTCCTGGTCTCTTGGGTTGTAACAAAGTGATGAACCCCTCCCCTTGCCCATGCTCTGCTGTGGACTCATCCATGGGCCACAATCTCTTTAGGGGAGAGCCCACTGTGATGTGCAGATATTTATGGCCCCAGAGGCTTAGAGGTGTTCCAGCATGACCTTATCCATGGCCACAGGTGCTTCACTGAGCACCAGTTGGAACATGGACTTACCCATGGCCACAGACACCTTGGGGTGCACCACATCCACACTCCAGGGACTCCATCTACTTTTCTAGGAGTTCATATTGGAGTAACAGTCTGCCTAGTGCAGCAGCACAGGAACAGCAGTGATGCCCGGGCCATCTGCTAGCTCAGGCCCATTGGCATGGATGTTCCCAGAATGTTCCCAGGCACAGCACAGGAAGGTGACAAGCTGCACAGCACTGCAGCAAATTGCTAAAGCAAAAAGCAGCCACTGAGAAGCACTAAGGTCCAGTATACATGTATCTATCTAGATATAGATATAGATATAGATATAGATATAGATATAGATATAGATATATATCCAGTATATATATGATACTCTACTATCAGGCAAGCAAGCCCCATGGCAAGCACAGGAGCTCTACCCACTGAGAGCTGAATAACAATACAGATATAAATTCAGTCTAACACGCTCCAATCAAATCTGTCATTATCTCAAACACTTTGAGCACCACACCACACTGGGTGCCAAAAAGGCCTTTATCCCAGAGAAAACCAGTATAGCTGCTATAAGCCACATGAATAGCTTTCCATTCCATGGTTAGTGCTTCACACTCCAACTATGCCCATGATGCTGCGGAAGCCTCAGATAAGCATGAACTGCAAGAGCCAACCTTCTTCTGCCACTGAGGTCAAGATACAAGAGTCAGGGAGATTTAATTTGATAGACATGAAAAATGGGAGCAACGGTTTGGTTCAGCTGACTGCAGGCCAGGAGCTATCATCAACATGATCAATCAAGTTCATTCCTCTTGTGTAAGCACAGCCCAGAGAGCCCTGCTGTCCATCAGTATGTCCAGTATCAATCATTTCAGTGGCCAAAATAACCTGTACTTACAAAATGTGTGTCTGCCACAAACAGTGGGGAATCACAAACAGGGCATTGGAGCTGATGTGTCCTTCTGCACATGAGCATCGGGGGAACTGCTGACATTGCCCAGCTTTGGAGTCAACCTTTCAGGAAAAAAAGGGATAAGGCATTGAAAAAAGGATAAGGAGAGACACACCTGAAGGATGGGATGACATCCAGAAGGACCTAGACAAACTCTAGAAGTGGACCCATGGAAACATCATGAGGTTTAGCAAGGCCAAATGCTGTTACTGCACCTGGGCAGGGACAACCCCCAGTATCAGCACAGGCTGGGCATGAACAGACCCAGAGCAGCCCTGCCCAGAAGGGCTTGGGGGTGCTGGTGGGTGAGAGGCTGGACATGCCCCAGCCATGGCACTCACAGCCCAGAGAGCCAAACGTGTCCTGGGCTGCATCCAGAGCCCTGTGGGCAGCAGGGGAGGGAGGGGATTCTGCCCCTCTGCTCTGCTCTGGTGAGACCCACCTGGAGCTCTGCATCCAGCTCTGGGGTCCCAGCATGGGAAGGACAGGGACCTGCTGGAGTCCAGAGGAGTCCACCAAGATGATCAGAGGGATGGAGCACCTCTCCTATGAGGAAAGAGCTGGGATTGTTCAGCCTGCAAAAGAGAGGGCTCCAAAGAATATTGGCCTTCCAGTACCTGAAGACAGCCTATAAGGAAGATGGAGAGAGACAATTTACAAGGGCATGTAGTGACAGAACAAGGGAGAATGGCTTCAAACTGAAACAGTGTTTAGATTAGATATTAGGAAGAGGTTTAGGTTAGATAATAGGAAGAGGGTGGTGAGGCACTGGCACAGGTTGCTCAGAGAAGCTGGGGATGTCCCATCCCTGGCAATGTTCAAGGCCAGGTTGGATGGGGCTCTGAGAAACTTGGTCTAGTGGAAGGTGTCCCTGCCTGTGGGGAAGGGCATTTGGTGTGAGATGATCCTTAAGGTCCCTTCCAATCCAAACCATTCTGTGATTCTGTGCTGCTGGCTCATATACAAGCAAGATGCTCTGTTTATGGCACTGGGGAAGCTTTAATAGATGTCTCTGTGGGGTAGGAGACTGGTGTGCTGCTTTCACAGGCAGTCAAACACATAGTGCCCCACCAGATTTGTCCCATGACAATATTCATCAAGCCCATTTGCCATCTCAAAGCTGCAGGGCCAGGCCAGAGAGCTGTAAGCAGTTCTCCCTCACTCTGTTTGGCCATGGCAAACAGTATGTTCCCCACAGTTACTGTGATGATGAGCTCTCTCACAGGTACAACCCCCAGTTTCTGTCACCTACACTCTGCAGAAGAAGAAACATCAGGTACAACTTCCACCTAGAATATAACAAGGAAATCCTACAATGGGCTGCTAGGACTCACAGCTTCCCCAGGGAAGAAGAGCTGGTATAATTTGTGGAGATGGGAGAATATTTCCAAATCCCCAGATGGGCCGAAGTACTTCAGTTGGTGCCATCAGGTCAGAGCTCAGGATGAACCTGACCCAAATGTCCACTGTAACCCTGTGCTCCCAAATTATGAGCAACTTCTCACTCCACAGGATAAAATTGCCCTGGAAAGAGGATCTTACCTGGAAAAGTAAGGAAGATGGCATCTCTTCTGAAGAAGAGCCCAAATCTTTCCTCTCTAAACTGGAAAGATGAAAAAGAAATCTGCTTTGGCCTATCTGGTAATTCCCACAGCCCAGAGTTGCTCTGTCCTGATGGACTGGTGCGTTCTGTCTCCGTCCTTGTCATGTATCCAGAGCCTTGGCAGGCAGACACTGTCGGGAGGTCACCCAGCTTCTGGCCCTACAGTTCTTCCCTTGCTGTAAACAGCCACTTGCATGATCCCCAGCCCCAAAGGGAATTTCCATCCCCTTGCACTGCTCCTGGACCATCACACATTGCCAGCAGCCACCCACCAAACTCCAGAGCTCAGCTGCTGGCTGGTTCAGTGTTTCCCCTTTGGACTGATGGGTGCCTCTTTCTTCTGGCCCCCCTTAGCAAACAGTTCAGCATGACACACAGGGTCCTTTGCTCTTTGCTGAGGGTGATGGAGGCAGTGAGGTGGTCTCAACACTTCCAGGGCTATTGTGGCATGTTCCCCCGGGACAGAGGGACATCCCTGGGACATTCCAAGCTGGTCTGTCTCTGGTGCCCCAGCAGATGGGTGTCTCTGAACAAGGCCGAGGGGCCCCGCACTCTGCACTGAAGGCCCAACTCCATATCTTAGGAACGGAGGTTCCTTTCCTGCTTCCCCCTATGGGTCTTGCCCCGACACCTTGGTTGCAGAGGAGACCCTACAAGTTGCAGGAGTCTGGAGGAGCTCAAGGTTGCCAAGATGAGATTCAGACCAGATTATGCCCCATGTATCCCACCAGCAACTGATTGTGATTGTAATCAGGATGGGAATTTTGTACTCCTAAAAGGATCACAAGGGCCATGGCCCTAATTCCCATCTGCGCAGGGCTCTGCTCCAGTGCTGAAGGTCTCTGTGAGACTTGCCAGCATTGCAAAAGAGCCTCCCTGGAGGGAGAGCGGGAAGATGTACAAACTAGCAGCAGAGGACTCTGTGCCAGTGCAGTGTCGAAAGCTTTGGGGGTGTTCCTGCTCTCTCTGAATTCACCCTGTGCTCCCACCTCTGGTAGCAGGACTGCCAAGGGGTCTGCAAGCCCAGAGCTCATTCCGCTTCTGAGCTGCATGACAGCTGCCCAGAGTAAGAACATTTACTCTAAAATCCTGGGAAACCAAATTTGTCCTCCTTCCTCACTGCACAATGTAGCCTTCATGATCAATGTATCCCTTCATAATACAACTGCCAAAGCTCTGGGGTCAAAGATGGAAACTCAGTGTTGGAGAGAAAATCAGAGCAGAGGAGGCAAGGAAAAGAGCTCAGAATATCTGCTGCTGCTTCTGGATGGGCAGGGACAGAGGGCATGGTTATCCTTGGAGCTGGCAGTGTTGTGGGATTTAGAGCTCCAGATGAGGAGCTTCAAACCCCACACATGAACAGCACCCACCCGCACCCCTCCAATTCATCTCATACCTCCAGAGTCAGGAAATGGCCCCATATGCTTTTTTGACAGCAGAATTTCCTTTGGAGCACTACCTGTATTTCCCCTTCCAAACAGCAGGACCCCAGCAGCGCCACTTCTCCCCTTGCTAGAGGGGAGACAGCACTCAGGAGAAGGAAATGAGGATGCAATCCTCAGCACAGCCACTCCCCAGTCTGACATGATACCCTGAACACACCTGGCATATGAGATTCCCTCCCTGCTGCTGCAGAAGGTGTGTGACCACTCCAGCTGCTTCACCCCATGCCAGGACAGCATCAGCATATGTAAAGATCAGTCAGATTTGGGGACCAGAATCTGGAGCACAAATTCAAAGCTGCTTGAAAGCACACGAACATTTCACTCTCAAAAGAGGGAGGCTGGTACAAAGAGACAACCTCACACCTCTGCCTGTCTCCAGCTTCTCTATAAAGTAAACTCTGTTCAGGGGGCCCCAACAGGACCCCAACATGCTACCATCAGCCCCACAACGCTAATCCAATCTCCTCCCAGTCTCTCTTTAAGTGCCTTTTCACCTTCCATCCTCATGATGTTAGCTTTTCACTGCCTGGGATAATAGATCATCTTGGAAACTAATGAAATTTCCAATTGCCCACATATCACAGGGAACTAAAAAATTAAGCATTTCTTAGGGATAATGAGCCAGGGTGGAGTGTCCAGCTGAGATCGCACACAGCCGCTTTGGCAAGAGCTCTTCAAAGATAAGGGTAATGCTCCAAACATCCAAGCAGCTCTTGGAGGTCAAGTTGTTCTCTCTTCCCACTTCATGTTATCTGCCTTGGGATCTGCTGGGTCACACAGAGACTTCCAGAAAAAAATCTGTCTTGTTTAAATGTTTTGATTTCCAGAGACATCCTGCAGCTTGGGTGAGTGCTGGGGACTAAAGTGCCTCACCAGACACGTGCACCATCTTTCTCATCACCCCTGTACCCCTGTCAAATACAGGCACAACATTTTCTTCTAAATCTTCTGGAAATTCCTACTGTCCTGAGAGTTGGCTGATGCCTGTCCTCATCATGTTTAGCTGAAACAGACATTTTGTATATGCTAAAGAAAGGGATGTGGAACATTAGAAGCGCTTCTTTCAGGTGAGTGCAGCCTGTCTCTGACATTGTACCTGCAAATCTCCCTTTAAGGGCCTCCCTGAAACATTGTACTGGGTTGATCCACCTCCACCATAGTCCCTGGACTGTGAGACACTCCAGACTGCTGGCCTTAGGCTTGCAAGAAGACATGGCTGCAGAAGGCTACAGCTGGTGGACCTGCAGCCCAGGCCCACCTCAAGCCCACTGGGGAATCAGCAGCTTCCCTTTTGGGTCTCCATGAAGGCAGCAGCACCTCCTGCTCCAAAGCTATCGCAGTGGTCTGTGATCTACACTGTGCAGGGCTAAGACTGAGGAACCCACTGGTCTCCTCCAGCTTTCAATACCAACCCATTTAAGCAGAAGCCCAGACAAACAAGAAACAAGGGGAGATGTGGTACCCACAGCTTCTTCTGTCCTCACTTCCCAGCCAGGGCTCTCTTGCCCCTCCATGGATGCCAGAGCATCTGCTGGGCACACACACCACCTGCTCCCTTCTCCCACTCCAAGAATGCCCCCATAAAGAGCTGTCCTTCTAGTTCCTCGGCACCAAACTTTTACACTGCAATTTCTGGGAAGCTTTGGATCTCACATATATTTGTCCCAGTTCCCCGGCTCGCCAGCTGCCCAGCTGTTCCTTTCCATTTGAGCTAATCACAGAGATTAAGGCAAAGACCCAGCCTGGAAGGTTTACGAACAGTTCCAGCCTGTTTCTGCAAGCAGCTTTTGCAGTCACACTCGGGCACAAAAGCACATGGGCTAATAAACACTGTAGCATCTGTGAAGGGAATTTCCAGGAAGGCCTTGGTGCTAACAAAGGCAAGTTAGCCACCAGCTTGGGGGCACTGCAAACCGTAGGGTTTTGCCAGGCACATGCCTTTCATAGGGGAAGAAAAGGGAGACAGCAAGGCTGGGGGAAAGGTGCCCAGAGCTGTCAGAAAGGATTCAAGTCCATAACACATATTACCAGGAGCCTGGGCACCAGTGTCCCGTGTCCCCCCAGGAATTCTGCCGAGCTGTGCCCTCCATCCTCCCAGGCACATTAACACACTCACCCCTCAGGGAGAAGGCAGCCCACCATCCTCCAGGGCTCCATGGAGCTGAGCAGTCAGCTCGGGGCAGAGCAGAGCCTCCATCACAGTCCTGCCAGCCGGATTCCCCTGTCCTTGTGCTACCTCATGCCTGGAGGCAGTAGATGCTGCCTGGAGTTTTCCTTATTCAATTGACTCCCGATTTTGCAGCCTTCAAACCCTTGTGGCCCAGAGACCCTAAGCCAACACCACAGAGAAGCCACCCTGCATTCGTCCAGCTGTGTGCTGAGGCTTCTGCAGCTTCCCCTCCAGTCAAAGCATCTATCCGTGTCAAAGGAAAACAGGCTGTCGTCTCTCCACTCACAAGCTTGAGGGTTTGCTCTGGATCCCCAGACCATCTATATGTTTGCCACTGCATAAAGCAAGCAGCTTGCAGCTGGCCTCGCTGTGATTGCACAGAGAAAGAAGGGAGTGAAGTCATCTGGGGTTCCTGATGGACTGCAGTGTAGGATGAACAGTAGAGAAACATCACTCCTGAGTCCTGAGGAATGGACACGAGGGTGAGCTGGGGAGGAAAGAGAAAATTGGTGCTCCCATAAGAGGGGATTGTGGTCAAAATGTTTTGCCCAAGCATGGTGCAGAAGGTCCCCCAGTATTGCTGTTTTTGGAGTGAGGGAGACATTTCTTTGGGCAGTTTGCCTGTAGGAGCATGACAGTGGGATAAAATGCACTGTCCTGATGCCCATGTGCTTTGGGGACACAGAGTAGCTGATGTGCTGGCACCAGAGCAGGACCAGAGCTCACAGCCCATTTCCTGACAGTGCAGGGACCCGAACAAGCCTGACAAGCTCCAGGCATGTTGCATTGGGAGGTCTGTCCTTCTCTCCTTCCTCTCCCTGCCACCAGCCCCCTCACTCTCCCCAAGGCCAGCACAACACAAGGCTGGGGGAATTTATATTTGGCCTTGATTGCAGCCATGCCAGGACCTCCCCTGCCTGCCCGTGGGTAGCTCTGAAGGCCAGCAACAGGCAGTGCTTGTGCTGTTGCCACACACGAAGCTCAGGCTAAGCACAGCCGGATTTTGGCAGGGCACAAGGTGACCAGAGATCTCAATGACCCAGATGCAAGGACCCTGAGTGCCCCATCTGCGGTGTCTCAGATACAGAAGATCCCATCCCCTCCTCAGCTGGTCCAGCTGTTCCCAGTGTGATGTCTTCCAGGCATGAGAACCCAAAGTTTTGCCGGTAACACAAACAGAACAACTTGGACTCAAAACCTGGTCAGTTCAACCAGAAACATAGCTCAGATTTAGAGGGGAGATTTTTGAGACAAACAGCGTAATTAAACTGAGGAACACAATCAGAGGAAAAAAACATTAGAAGTACTTGCAATTGTTTTTCTATTTTTCTTATTTTCCTTTTTTTTTCTTAAATAAGAATGTTCCTGAAAGCCATATGGGTGAAAGTTGAAAAACATGGTTTTCCAGTCAGGAAAGCTGCCAGAGGAACACTTAGGACCCCAAAATGGCCAGGGGACACTGGGAATCCACAACACTGATGAATGCCTTCTCCTTGAGTCATGGAAAGATAGACAACAGTTTCTTGGTAGTTGGGAGGACAAAATCATCCCAGAGAATCACAGGGACATGATCAGATAGAGTAGGTTTTTGGGTTACTAACTGTCCATGGATGAGGGGCAAGCAAGAATAAAAGTAGACAGAGGAGAGCTCACAGGCATTACTTCCCAACTTTGTGACCTTCGTGACTCTTGGGAAGCAATAAACTGCAGTGGCCTTTGTGTTTGTCCCTTATCCCCACTGGTTTCTCCAGAGCTGCAGCCCCTGATCTCTCAGGCAAAAAAACAGGGATCACCTGGAGCTTCAGAAGACTCTCTTGCACTTGGTTCCTCCTGTTTCATTACTGCAGAGTGACAGTGTTGTCCTGAAGTGATGCTCAGGATGCAGTGGCACCACTGTAATATCCCTGCATGTGCTGGCAAATTGTCTGCACACTCTGTTGCAGGCCTCTGAGCCAGGCCAGCTAGTGCCAAGCTAAGTGCATGGGGGTGAGCAGAGCCAGGGACCATCCTCGAGGAATGGGGGAATGTGGCCACTCCATCCACAGATGAGAGAGTTCGGCCCAAGGCTCTCCCTGCCAGCTGGCCGCGGTGCCTGGTGGCTTTGTTGTGCATATTTAATCACCTCATCCAGACACGGCAGTTTCTTCATTAATCACCAATGAACACGGGTCCCACCAGATGCTGAGACAGCCCAGACATCTTCCTTGCCCTGTGCACCTTACCATTCCCTGATTTACAGCCTCCTTTCTCTGAGGCGTAGGCGTAACCTCATGCCCTGCTCCATTCCTGATGCAGATGTCAGCATCCCACTGCTTTTTCCCCTAGAAGGTAGTTCTGGCTGCCAGCAACAAAGCGAGTCAGTCCCCAGCCCTGCTCAGGACCCCCAGCCCCACATCACTCTTGGAGCCTTATCCCACAGGCCTCTGCATGAGGCCAAAGCATTTGCAAATGCTTTCCAAGCAGCTCCATTAATTCCCCCTCTCCCATCTCTTTTGGAGCTGGCAGAAGACCATGTTGGACGAGTCTGAGTCCAGAAGGATATGATAGAAATTGGCTTTATTTCTTATCCAGCTTGTCTGACTCCTTATGCTGCTTGGTCCTGCTTTTCTCCACCAGCTCCATGAGTCTTGTGCTCCAAGCAGGTCCCTGCCAAGGCCAATTCTCCTCCAGTCTCAGACCAGGCACCAGAGACTGGTGGCAGAGCAGGCCTGAGGTAGAACAGGCTGTCCTCCCACCAAGTGTCCAGCTTTCCCCTCCCCCTCCTCAGGCTTGCTTTGTACAAGACCACTTCCTGTTGCTGATCTCCCCAGTCTTCTTCCTACACCTTCATAGACTGACAAATCCACCTCAGGAACCTGCAGACCAAAAAAGTTCTCAAATCCAGCCTTCCATACAAAATAGGGGCAGCAGTGGGATCAGAGAATCAGAGAATCACTTTGGTTGTACCAGGTTGTGCAGGATGCCCACCTGTATCCTGACATCATTTAAGGCTGGAGATCCTTCCAGTTCTCCAGGCCCCTCTTCAAGCATGACTGTGCCCATGGGGATAATTTTCCTGCACTACAAGTTAGATCACTCTCTCTCATGGCCCCCACTGTGCACCTCCATTAAATGCTTGGCTCCATCTTCTCAATAATTCACCTACAGATGTTGGGGAGCTGCTCTTGGGTCTTTACCAAACCATCGCATCTCACTGGACAAGCCCAGCTCCCCAGCTTCTCCTTTAAGGCAGGAGCTCCAGCCCAAGCCATTTTAGTGGCTTCTGCTGAACTCACTCCAGTTTATCAATGTTTCTTCTGTACTGAGGGGGCTGAAATCTTAACACATTACCCAGATGAGGTATAATGAGAGGTCAGCAAAGGAGAGAAATCACTTTCTGAGATCAGCACAAAAGAATTGAGCCCTTTTGCCTTTTACCAGCTCAGTGCCGTTGCCAAAACTATCAGTCTGGCAGCCTCAAAATGATCATCAACTTCTGTGTGTTCAAAGAACCTGTGAGTGATGCCCAGCACAGCTTCAGCCCCATGTTTCTGTGTTGTCCCAAACTTCACAGGGCAAAGCAGTGGAGGAGGTCTTTTGCAGACAACAGATTCAGAAAAGAACCAGGTTTCCTGATGGATCAGTCTATGAGAATGAAACAGCTGCAGACGGCATTCTTCTCAGTCTCAAAAAGCCTTGAGCCTGAGGAAGCCATCTGATGAGCTTCTCACAGCCCCAGGTCTCACTGGTAGCTGTGTAGATGCCAAGTCCTTGCAATGTTTTAGCTTCTTGCTTGTCTCCTTGTGCCTGCAGATTTAATCTACAATTGTTTAATATTCATTTCCTGTCATGCTGAACGTCATCAGGCCCAGGGCTGCTCCTGGAGTGTTACCCTGGCAGGTGTCACTTCCTCACAGATGGCTACTGGTGCCTACTGTCCCAAGGCACCTCCTGCTTCTCCCCAGCTCAGGGTAACCTGACATCTCCAAACTTTCACAGGGACTCCCACCTCCACTGCATTTTCTAGGGTATCTGGAATACCTTTCATAGCACAGGAAATGACCAGAAATGGCTGTGAAAAGCTGTGTAATTAACCAAATAAGTTGGAAGTTATTCTGGAGACCTGTTTTGTGAGGCAGGTTGGCAAGAAGCAGCAACTAAGCACCATTAGGATGTTTTCTTCATAGGGGACAATTCTGCAGACTCAGGGTCGAACCTCCAAAGGGCTACAGAAAAGAGAAGCCCATTAAAATCCATGCACACCAAGAAGAAGGGCTGTCTCCCAGCAGCAAGACACAGGGTGTCCCCATGTTGAGGGAGAAGCGATCTCTCTTCCACAAGATGGATCTTCTCATCACAAGAATGGAGGAGGCAAAAGTGAAGAGCTAGACAAAGGGCGGCCCTTCCCATGGGATGTGTTCCTATTACCCTTTAAAACCTCATGTGGGAATTGCATTGCCTTTGCTTTACTCCACTTATGCTTTTCCCAGAAAGAGGAAGCAGCCAGTCTTCTTTCAGGATGCTTGAAGTAAGAGTAGTGTCATCTCTGTCATCTCTGTGGGCCTGACTCACATGAGGGATGTTCTGTGCTTTGGGAATGTGGATGCCTGAGCAGAGAAATACCCAGCAGAGGTCTGTCAGCCCCAGCACCTCCTGGGAGCACCAGGGAAATTCCAGTTGTAAAAGAAATGAAGACAATTGCAGCTAAGATCCCTAGCCCATTTTACAGGGCTCTTGGGTACAATTTATGCAGGCAGCCACTTTTGAAATATTTGCCCTTGGTGTATGTCTTCTTCCCCTATATTGCCTGATAAACTGGAAAATATTTCACAGTCTTCCTTACTTTTTCCCAAACACTGAGTACAGACATTGCTTTCCTTTCTGCATCTTGCATAACAGCATTTTCTTTCTTTTGGGAAACAGATTTAAATAATGAGGATGTGTTTTTGCAGTACCTCCTCATAATCATCATTGCTGTGGTCAGCCATGCATATTTCCCAGAAGCATTCACAGTTTTACACTTCTCAACTTCCCTTGCATCTGCTCATGCCAACCAGCTCCTTTCTGGCAGGTGCTCCCTGTTTTGTTGCTGAGCACACCGACTCATCCATGCCCCAGCAGAGTCATGACCCACAACCACAGTTCCAGTCCCTCCAGTTCAGTGCCACACACACTGTCCAGGCTCAGAGGGCTTTGCAGCTATGCAGAGATCCTAGGGAGCAGGCAGACCCCAGGTCTGCAGGGGCTTCTCTCCCTGGGTCAGGTCTGTGTTGCTCAGGCTCTCAGGAGGGTGAGGCTTAGCTGCGCTCCAAGCTGGGAGAAGGAGCAGGACAAATTTTGGAGTAGTAAGGGCAGAGGTGCCTGGTGCCCCAGGCCGAGGCAGCAGCCCCACTGCAGCCAGGGAAGCACTGCCATGATAGTCACCGGGCACTGGGTGGGCAAGGGATGCAGCACAGGGCATGAGTCAGCCTTGCAGAAATGATGACGTGTGACCTGCTCTGGCTTGGCCAGGCACTTCGGACACAGGGGCGAGTCACCACCTGCAGGAGTTTGGGCAGCAGCCAATGCAAACTCTCCATGAACGACTGCACTGCTCCAGAAAGGTTCACAGCTTCATCTCCAGACCTTTTCCTGCTCTGTGCTTGCTGCTTGTCTCCTGGCTCAGCTGCAGATTTGAGAGGACAACAGGCACAGCAGCATGAGGCTGGCTCCTGTCCTCACCTGTGCATGAGCATGGTGTGGTGGGATTGGTCTGATGGTCATGTTCCTTGGGAGGGATCAAAGCTGGTCCTGCTGCAGGTTCTGCTGCTTTCCAGACTGCACTGAGAGAGGCTGGGAGGACCAGAGACAAACAGGAGACCCTAGGCAAATTTCCCTCCATCCAGGAGGATGTATCTCACACACAGTGTTCCCCAGTGATAGTCACAGCTCTTCAAACTTCACTGCCTGACTTGTAGCCCCAGATCTCTCAGTCCTGAACGGCTCGTGGGCAATCAGGACCTGCAGGCAACTGGCTATGCCTGGAGAGCCCAGCCAGCATCCTCATGTCACTCCCAGCAAGCTGGGAGGGAAGAGTCCAAGTCGTGGGCACTCACAGAAAGGCCATTAGTCTTCTTTGGCAGGATCAAAGCTCATCCTCTTGCCAGTTCTGCTACCAGTCCTGCTGCCTTATTGGCCAGGCTGGGAAGAGCCAGGGGAGCCCATGGACAAAATGAGAGTGCACAGGGATTCTTCCTAGTGCCAAGGCAGATCCCATCTGGGCAAAGGAAGCTCTCACAGACAATACGCCCCAGCACTGGTTCCTGGCTGCCACATGCAAAGCAGGCAGGGGTCTTGCCTCCCCACAACCCCATAGAAGCAGTAGCCCCCCCCTCCACAAACTGTGGCAGGGAACCTGCCAGCCATAGCAGATGGCACCTCTTCCCTTGCTAATGAGCCGGCAGGATTTAATCCCGACCTCCCATTAACACTCATTAGAGTGTCACTTGGCCATTCTTGTGTGTCTATCACATATCTGTGGCTTCGGCTTCAAGATGTTAATTTAGAGCCACCTCTGGGGTGGCCACCCTCAGAAGGTTGCTGCCTCACTGTGCCCCAAACCCTGCCTGAAGTGGGTCTTAAGGAGAGGCAGGAACAGATCAGTGCACTGACTGCACCCATGGAACAGATGGATAGATATGGTCTTAACTTGCAGACCAGCTCTGGACTCAGGGTTTTCCTGTGGTGTCCCCACCCTCTCTGAAATCCCACAGCCCCACTGAGGGCACAGAGTCTCAGGAATATGCAGCCAGACCTACCACAGCTTGTTAGAGGACAGAAGTAGGTTAGTTTCTGCCACGCATAGAAATGATGTGATGCATATTCATCAGTTACAGTTGTGCGGAGATTACCACAGTCGCATAAATTGCAGGTTTAGGGATCATCAGCTGCACTCCATGACTTTTTCAGGGCTTCCTCCCTTGAAAAAGAGATGGAAATTGGAGTCATCTCATGAAAAACAAAGGTCAGAGATTTAAGTGACATCTTAGAAAAATACTGTTTACTGTACATGTTTTGCATCCCTCAGGTGAACAATTCAATGATCAAAAGCATCATCTTATATTTAAAATTATATTTAACAGCTATAATCACTGTCAATACATTTTTATTCTCAAAAATCAATTTACTGAACTATTCACAGATATGATGGAAACAAATTGAATTTGAAGCCCTGCCTCAAAGGATCGATGCTAAGCAGGTCACTGCATCTGTTTACAAAGGAAAATATTCTTTCATGCAGCTGCCTTTGAGCACAGTAAAGCCTAGGGAGCTTAAAAGCTTTGAAAAGTGGAGCGGATTTGGGGACTGATGCTCTGCAATTACCCATGAAGGCATGAGCTTGGGGCAAAGCTGTCCCAGGGCATCCATTACTGCCCTTGATTCCCTGTTGAATGAGGCTTGCCACCTCCAGAGCCACCTGTCACAAGCCTGCCCATCCCACTGGCTTGAAAGTCAGCCCCAGCCACTTGTCACCAACCCACCCATGTCACCATCTCTCTAGTGTAGGCCTCCTTGCCAGCCTTGCCATGTGATGCTGGATCCCTCTGAAGTGTTGACAGCGTGGTAATGGCTGCACCCAGCAGTGAGACCACTCCCACAAAACACAACACCCAGTGCAGAGATACCTGTGATAACCACCAAAATTATCTGGGTTCCTCTTGACCACAGGGTATTAAGTTAACCCTCGGGGGCAAATGTGCCTATCCATGACAGATGGGTCTTATCTGAAACACCGAATTTTAGACACAGTTGGAAAGGAAAAAGGACTGAGAAAACACTGATGTGAGCACTCTGTGCAACACAGACTCTGAGCAGTCAGCCCCTGGCAAATTCTGATTTCTGTTGCCTGCTTCCTCAACGAGCTCCAGCACCGTCAGCTGCACGTAGCAATGGTCAGCCAAGGTGCTGACTACTCACTTTTTCACACTTTCAACTACAGTTGAAGCAGTTTTCCATCCTGAAAGCAGTACAGCAGATAAAGTCTTACTGTCTTTCAGCTGGAGAGTGACTGCACAGCAACTTGGAGTGACTGCATCACAGTATTCCTATGTTTTCGGGCATATGTTATTTACAGAAAAAACCTCCAGGCTCTTCACAGACAATTTTTTCATTAATTTTCATCCAAAAGACCAGTTGATATCCTAGTGTAAAGATCCTTTTTCCCCCCAAATGGGTCATTTGAACTATATGGGACCTAAGAAAGACTATGTATTTCCCAAGCAGGTGCTTCAAGTGCCTTGGGATAACACTACAGTTCCTTTATTGCTCCTGCAGTAACCCTGTATCATCGTCTGTATTTTCACCTCCCAGTATCAACAGAGGAAGCTGGGGGAGAGCCGCTGTTAGGAGCAATTCGAGAATAGCTTCTGTGATCTGTGCATCCCCTCCAGTGCCAAGGAGTGGGGATAATAACTTCCCTCAATCTGCTGGACATTCTCCTCCTAATGTAGTCCAGGATGTGGTTTCCCTTTTCCACGACCAAGAGTGCTCTCTTGGCTCTCGTTCAGCCCAGTGTTCACAGGTCCTTCCCTCCACTGCTGCTGCTCCATGCTCTGCTCCGTGCCTGGGCTCATTGCACCTCAGGGCTGCACTTTGCATCCCCCTCAATGAATTTCACGGTCTTGGTGTTCACATTTATCTAATCCCTTTTCACTGAGGCTGTGTCAGGTGTCAGCCATCCTCATCTAGTGGCACCTGAGGCTTGGCTGAAGATTCATTCCCTGTGGGTATCCCCATTGCTGACGGAAAGCCCTGTGTCAGCCTCCAGGTGCTTCAGCCATTACTGGCCATCCACCAGCTGTTGAGCTGTTGGTGGTGACCCTTAGAGTCCAGCAAAGCTTTCCCTTGGGAAATCCTTGCTTGCCCTTTGCATGTTGAGAAATTTCTGCAATGTTGCCCCATAATAGGTCTTACAGCAATTCCCACTTCCTGTACTGATCCTCACAAAGTCACATCTCTTTTTCCCCCAGAAAGCATAGAACCTTTTGACTCCTGCATGGATAATCCCCACTCCCCAGCCCTCCTCCTGAACCTATATTGCAACAGAAATCACAGAAAGTGGGGGTCAGAGACCACAGGATGTCTCTGTGCACCCTCTGCTCTGGCTGAGCCCAGGCAGTATGTCCCAGGCAGATAGCAATGCCCTGAAATCTCCTTCAGGATGATCTATCTCCAGAACAGAATAAAGATTTGGGTGATCCAGCTGTGATGTTTCCGCACAGGCTGAAGCTTTGCATCCCAAAAGCAGCCTCAGCTAGTTTTATACAAAGATGTTAACGAAATTCAGGATATCTTGGTTTTGAAAGCACTGCATAATTGCAAGCTGTTATTGTCTGAAACCGCATTTGCAAGATGCAGTCTCAACAGCCAGGCAGCTTGGGGAAAAGAAGCACTTGTTCAGTGTGGGAGAAGCTCCTGCAGAGGATACAATACCCTTGCCAAGCATTCACAGGCCTTCAGCTGCCCAAGCACCACAATTTTCAAGCAGCAACTTGTAACAGCATTGTACTCAAATTACCTCCAGCTCTTGCCCTAAGCTTAGGGGTTTTTCTGTTCCGTTCCTCTGTATGTCACACAGAAGCCTTCATCACGCCCTCAATATCAGGTAGCAAAGCCAATGTTTTTTTGCAAAGGGCCAGGACCACAAGGCCCCCACTCTGAGTCACAACACCCAGAAAGCTCTGGCAAAGCCTTCATGTACACATTTCAAACCCACCCATAGCACTACTGCAGACTTCGCAGTTCCATTCAAGCACTTGTGACTCCTTCTTGACTCCTTTTTCTCATCTGCCTTGAAAAGCAGACAAGACTGGGAAATACTGGATTTGATGAGGTATTGGCAAAGCCACAAAGGTGAGCATTGCTTCAGGCATAGGATTTGGTGATGGGCTAGAGCACCCCAGGAAGAGTACAGCTGGGTTTTTTCTTTAGCTTTGTTGTCACATTTCATCCAAAAAGCTCAGCTACTTTGGGCAGGATCCTGCATCTGCTCAAGCTCTGATCAATGGCTCAGCAAGAGTTCAAGTGACAAGTTCAGTCCTTCCCTGCAGGACATCCCTCAGTCAGGAGAGGCGGCCTCATTGCACTCCCCATCACTGTCCTGTCACAAATAGAAAATCTGTGCGTATCCCTTCACTTGGTCTTGTCTTCACTCGTGCCAGCTTTGGAGGACTTGTTAGGTCATACAGAGCTTGGACTGTGCCTTGTTGATATCACTTGGCCTTGGGAGCCAGATTTTGCACTGCATCCATTTTTTTTGTGATGCATGGGACAGTCCTGTCTGAAACCTGGCCACAGACAGATGATCTCATATTTGTGGACAAAGAGCCAGTTTGGGGCATTCCTCCTATGGCCTGTGCCATAGGAGTGCAGGCATGACTTTCTGGAGTGGGTGTCCCAGGTCCTCCAGGATGCCTGAGGGATGTGGATAGCTCAGAGACAGACAACATCCCTGCCAAATGATGCAGTGGATGCCGCAAGTCTGCTCGTGTTCAATGGGAGATCAGGTTATGGGGGAGAGACCCTCTGAGAAACACAAACAGCTGAGAACTCACACAGTGGTCAGCATCTCCTGCCCCTGGACACCACTAACCCTAGGGGAGGGTGGCTGGGCCAGTGGCCAGGCACAGCTCTGCATAGCCTGGCAGCACCAGTGTTAACTGGGCTCTGCCCTGGCCTGCTGAGAGTGCACATTTGCCTGCAGAGCTGTGTTTCCAGAACACTCCTTGCAATTACATGCCCTGCCACACTTATTAATATTTATTAGGCTCAATTATTCATGGCCTCTTTAGGATCCTGTTGTTTAAGTCCAGCTTGAGATCTCCAGGCTAGCAATCACAAAAGTTGCTTTCCAGAGGAATTACAGTAAATCAAGCTGTTGGAAAGGTTGCAAACAGATGTAAAACTCACAGAAAGAGCTGTCCAGAAAGATCCTCATGTCCAGCACTCAGAGGCCCATATGTGCTATATATGAGCTTCCTGGGGTGGGAGGAAGGGTCATGGGACACCACATTCCTTCTCCATGCCACCTGCACAGCGGTCACACTGACCATCTCCTTCTGAATCTGCAGGGGAGAACAGCCCAAGAATAATGGCTTGAGGCTTTTCCCTGTCAAAAGGACACATGGTGAGGATGGAGAAAAAATCATAATGTTTGTGACAAAGAAGGCAGCAGCTAGGAGGTTGCAGCCTGTCCTGTTGGCTGTGGCACAACAGTGACTGGGGAAGTCCTTGTCCCAGCTCCTGAATGGTGTTTGGACCATAGGTGGGAAGCCACGGGCAGGGTGCAGGATCCAGGAGGGATACACCAGGGTATCCTGCCCAGCAAACATAACCAATGGCACAGGGCATCCCACTGAGACCTCCCAGGTTGCTCCATCCGTGGAGCTAGCAGCAAACACATAGCCCCGAGAAGGAGTATTTGCCATCCTGCTGTGTTGATGGCCAGATTTGCACTGTGGCAAGGTCTGGGTGAGTCCCAGAACCCAGCACTGAGCACACCAGCTCCTGAGAGCATACAGGAGGAGGCAGGGGGGTCTGCCCACACAGCATCTCCACAGATGAGAGCTGCCAGGGCTGCACTGGCTGCACTCTGTCAGCAGAAAGCCATTTGGGCCACTCAGAGGTGCTCAGCAAGGCTGATAAGCTAACTGTGATGGCCGAGCTGTCTCAGGCTGCTTGCAAAGCCCGAGGCAGTGTGAGCAATCCCAGAGCTTGCCCTGCAAAGCCTGGGCTACACTCCTGCTGCTGACCTCTGCATCTGCTCCCAGCCTGAGGCTCACAGTAGCCATCCCACAGGCCATAGCCACATCAGCAGCTGTTGTCACCACAGAAATAACAGGTAGGACAGATAATTTGCAGGGGATCCACAGGCCACAGGAAGGAGCTGTGTTGTGGGCAGGGTCCCCCAGGCCACTGGGCATGGCACAGCTCCCTGAAACCCTTCTGATGAGTATGAGGAGACAGTTTCTGGTGGTGCTGGCTGTTGGGGCATATGAAGATTGCATAGATGCCTGGGAGAGGAAGGAGAGAGCTCATTTCAGAGAAACAGACATCTTCCAGCTCCTTCCCTCCACAAGCACTGGTCTCTGGAGAGCTGGTGCTCTGAGGAGCAAAGCATGGCAAGGAGGAGGTGCATGGCCAGGAGGCAGCACGGTGCATGGGGTCTTCTCAGAGCCCAAGAAACTCCTGAGGAGCAGCCCTGCCCACAGGAATTCACAGCTGAGCCACATGGCCAGTGTGAATGGACGGAGTGATTTGCTCAGCACAGAGGAGGAGGAACAAGAGGGCTTCAAGGGAAGCAGTCCTACATGTTGAAGCCTTAGCAATGAAAAGGAAAAAGGGACTGTCTGCCTCTGTTCCACAGCCAAGGCCATGGCCCTGTGCCACCAGGTTCACATTACACTCAGGTGGGTGTCAGCGCCCAGCCAGGGGATGTTGGGGTGGAGAGGAGCAGGGCAGAGGCAATCAGATGCCAGAGCAAGGCCCATCCCAAGGGACAGGATGCCAAAAAGGCCACGTGTCACCCTAAAAGACTTGGTTTCCTTGTATGTTGTCCTTTCTCTGGAAAGAAAGGCCTGCCCTGCCTCCTTACCATCTCACCTGTGTACCTGCAGCAGCTGATGTCTCCTGTACATGCCATGGCTCTCCTTTGCCCAAAATCTGCAAGTAACTAAAATCTGCTCAGCTCTGGGCTCTAGCATGGCTCAGAGTATAAAATTTTGATCTCTTAAATGGGTTTTCAGAGGAAGCTGTATGAACTGAAGAAGGACACACATCCACCTCCATTTCCCTTCCTTGGGGCAGTTCCCTTGCCTGCATTATGCAGGCAGGCCACTGCTGAAAGGCTACAGCAGGGCTGGCAGGCAAAGAAGGGCTTATGCCATACCAGTGCTGGCATGAAAAAGCAGCCCAGAGCCTGCTTTGCTGGGCTGGAAGGGCTGTTCCAGCTCACAGATAGGTCAAGTGGGGCAAAATGTGGGTTTGGAAGAAGAGAAGAGGGACAGGGTCACAGCCAAGGAGCAGAGTAGGCAGTCAAGCAGCTCCAGAAAGCAGGGCAGGCACATGCCAGCAGGGGCCAGTGCTCCACGGGTCCTGCTCTGTACCCTAGGAGGACAGCAGGTTGGGGACAAAGAGGGGACAGACACTCTGAGCTGTAAGCCCCACATCACACCCCAAGCCACCTTTTTTAAGCTCTTCCACTGAGCCATCCCACCAGCTGCCTGCACCACCAGCCCAGCCAACTTTGGGGGTGATAGGTCTCCAGAACCAGCACCCGCCACCCACCCCCGATCCTGCTCAGGGTCCTGGGCACCCTCATCTCACAGCCCTCCCCTCACCTTGCTGAAGGAACCAATATGATCCCATACCCAGTAGTGCCCCAGACAGCCTCCAGCAGACAGGGGCATCTTTTTGTTCCCCAAAAAGCCTCTGAGTCCCAGCAAGAGCTGTTTTAATCAGAGCTTTCTGCCCTGCAGGACTCAGCGTGGGGTAGTGAAAGAGGCACAGGCAGCCCTTTTACTCTCTCCCCTCCCATCAACCCTCTGTTTGCCTTCCTCTTCTCTTTTAATTCACCACCCTCCACCCCCCCATCCACATTTCAAGCCTGCTTGGTAAATGTTTGAAAGTGAAGCTGATGTGGTTGGTATGGCAACACCAGGCTGGGGCCCTTGCCTGAAACCCCAAACACACAATTAGCTGATTAAGAGGAGAGGCAGTGGCGTGCTGGGGCTCTGATGCTCTGCGGGGCTGTTCCAAATCACCCCATCAGGGGGGCTTGGAGGTTCCCAAGAGGGAAGACAAGGGAGCGTGCACAGCCCATCACGTGGGTAAAGGTTTTCCAGACTTGGAGAGGGAGCTTTTTCAGGAAGCCAGTCTGCAGGATGCTGTAGTATGGAAACAGGACTGATGGAGATGCCAAAAGCAATGTGGAGCCTGCTGGACCACTTGCAAGCACCATGTCCCTGTCCAGATTGCAGAATTCCCAAGTCTGGGATCACTGCAGGTCACACCAAGTCCCATCTGTGTGTTAGAACAGGACCCAGCTGTGCCCAGGGGGATTCAATGGCTAGATCCAGCACTCACAGCTCTCAGCTGAGAGGAGAAAATAGGAAAGGAGCTGTGTGAGACGAGAGGGAAAAGAGAGGCAGAGCCACTCTCCTCTGGAGCCAGATGGGCTCTGCCTCCAGCCCTTAGGGATGCCTTGTCCTCAGCTCCCTAAATAAATCATGCTGGCAAGGCCAGAAGGGTAGAGGTATTTGAACTGACTCCTCTCCTCTCCTCTCCTCTCCTCTC